>JAPPVO010002675.1:0-23839 GCA_030407325.1 Camellia japonica | reverse complement strand
GAATAGCACTATACCGGAGAATCACAACCGAAGCTCCTGAATGCGGAATAGACAAAGATGACCGAGATGATCAATGGACAAAGTTGATCGGGGAAAAGTTTATGGCTGAACTTCAGGATGAAGTTGCCTACGTATCCCAAAGATGGGAATCAAGCCTTACGTAGTTCAGGCTCAGGTTCACTCGAATATTTTCACTCTCCTTTTACGCTCTAACTTTTGCCAAGGCCGCCCTTTGCGGGTTTTCAACCTTGCGAGCTCAGTTTTTATCATTTCAAATTTTTTGTGCTCTAACTTTTGCCTAGGTCGCCCTTTCGGGTTTTCGGCCTAGCGAGCCACTCAAGGGTAATATTTCTTCAACTTGTCCATATTGATCGGCTGTGAGAACTCTAGGCCATCTAGGTCCATCAGAACGACAGCTCCACCCGACCAGATAGACTTGATGATGTAAGGACCAGTCCAATTGGGTCTGAACTTGCCCCTAGGGTCGTGGATGGGAGCTCGGTTGTCTTTGAGCACCAAATCTCCTTCTTTCAAATTCCGGGACTTAACCTTCTTGTTAAAAGCCCTGGCAATTCTGCGCTGATAACCTTGAACATGGTACAGTGCTTTCAGTCTTCTTTCATCAAAGAGCATGAGTTTTCAAATCTGCTCTGCTGCCAATCTGCTTCGGCTATCTGACACTCAGCCAGCACTCTCAAAGACGGAACTTTAATCTCGATAGGTAGAACGGCCTCCATCCCATAAACTAATGAATACGGAGTCGCCCCAGTAGAAGTTCTAATTGACGTCCGGTAGCCCCACAGAGCGAATGGCAACTTATCTGGCCAGTCTCGATAGGTTTCCACCATCTTCTGTAAAATGTGTTTGATATTCTTGTTGGCGGCCTCAACTGCTCTGTTGGTCTGCGGTCGATATGTGGATGACTTATGAAAAGCCACGTTGTATTTTTCCAACAAGTCAATCACTTCCTTTTTGAAGTGGGAACCGTTATCTGAAATAATCTCGTTTGGGACCCCGTAGCGACAGATGATGTTGTTCCGGATGAACTTTGCAACGTGTGAAGCCATCAACACCGCATAAGATTGGGCCTCGACCCACTTCGTGAAATAATCTATCGCGACCAGAATGAACTCATGCCCATTAGACCCCTTCGGAGTGACGCCCCCGATCACATCGATTCCCAAACTGAAAATGGCCATGGCGAAGTCATATTGTATAGCTTCGACGGCGGGATGTTCATGCGGTTTGCATGGATCTGACATTTGTGGCATCGCCGAACAAAGCCGATACAATCCTCCTCCATGGTGGACCAGTAGTAACCCTGTCTGAGGATCTTCCGAGCTAACATTACCCCGTTCATATGCGCTCCCCATTCTCTTCCATGGATGGCCTCCATCAGGCTCTGCTCTTCGATTCTTCGGCGTCGACACACAGCTTATGCATTCCCAGATGACCTCTCTTATACAATTTACCCCCGCAGATGATGAACTGAGTAGCCATTCTTCTGATTGCCCTTTTATCCTTGGCATTTGCCCCTGGTGGATACGCCTCTTTTTCCAAGAAGTTCCAGACATCGTAGAACCAGGGGTTCTCATCTTGAACCTCATCTATAGCAGCAATCGACTCGTAGGCTGGCGCGAATTTCTGGTCAATGATGATCGGACGCATCCAGACTCCGAAAGGAATGTCTATCATAGAAGATAGAGTTGCTAGTGCATCTGCGAACCTGTTGTTCTCTCTTAACAGATGAGCGAAGTTCAGCTTTCTCAAACCAAGGAATTACACAGTCCAAGGTCTGGTGATACATTATCATCTTTTCTTCTTTGACTTTCCAATCTCCTTTCGCTTGAGATACAACAAGGTTCGAGTCCCCGATGACGTCGTCTAACCGTTTTGCCCCTAGTTCCAGGGCTGTTTCTAAACCAGCAATGCATGCTTCATACTCTGCTTCGTTGTTCGAGACTTGAACTAGAGTTTAAATGCTAGAGGGATACGGGACTTGTCGGGTGCTATCAGCAACACCCCTATCCCATACCCGTACTGGTTTGACGCTCGCGTTCGTACATCATGTCCAAACTCATCGTCGATATGCAAATGGCCTCATCTCTGAATAAGTACTCAACTGCTTCATCCCTTCCACTGGGTGATCGGCTAGGAACTCGCTACCACTGCTCTTCCTCTTGACTGACTGCGCGTCACATATTTCAGATCGAATTCGGAAAGCAACAGCAACCAACGAGCTAGCCTACCCGTAAGTGCCGGTGTTTCTCGAAGAGATATTTGATGGGATCTAATCTTGAAACCAACATTACAGAGTGAGCTAACAGGTAGTGCCGCAGCTTCCTGGTAGCCCATACCAAGGCTAAGCAAGCCTTTTCCAACGGTGTGTAGCGGGTTTCATACTCCAGCATCTTCTTGCTCAATAGTAGATACCCTCTCCACCTTATCCTCTGATTCCTCTGCGCAAGCATGCAGCCCATCGTAGTTTCAGTCACTGAAAGGTACAAAATCAACGGTTTCCCCGGCTCAGGTGGTGACAACACGGGTGGGTTCTGTAAGTATTCCTTGATCTGTTCAAAAGCAGCTTGGCATCGGCCGTCCCATTGGAACTTCGTTCCTTTCTTCAGGAGACCAAAAGTGGTTCACAAGTCAAGGTTAATTTTGTGATAAACCGTCTTATGAATTGCACTTTACCCAGAAAGCCTCGCACCTCCTTTTCAGTCCTTGGTGGTGGCATTTCTAAGATGGCCTTGATTTTGGAAGGGTCGACTTCGATACCTCTCTGTGTAATCAAGAACCCCAACATTTTCCCTGCTGTAACACCGAACGTACACTTCTGAGGATTCAGCCGCAACCGAAATTCTCTGATCCTTTGGAAGAACTTTTGCAAGGCGGTGTAGTGGCCCTCTCTTTCTTTGGACTTGACAATCATGTCATCCACGTACACCTCAACCTCTTTGTGGATCATGTCGTGCAATATTGTGGTCGCGGCCCGTTGATATGTAGCTCTAGTGTTCTTCAACCCAAATGGCATCACCCTGTAACAATAAATCCCCCACGGGGTGGTGAAATCAGTCTTCTCCCAATCTTTAGGTGCCATCACTATCTGATTATAGCCCGAGAATCCATCCATGAACGAAAGCAAAGCATGCCCCGCTGTGAAGTCCACTAACTCATCAATATGCGGCAAGGGAAAGTCGTCCTTCGGACTGGCTCTGTTCAAATCCCTGAAATCCACGCATACCCGGATCTTGCCATCCTTCTTCGGCACCGGAACAATGTTGGCCAACCAAGTTGGGTATTCGGATACCAGCAGGAACCCTGCGTCAATTTGCTTGGTGACCTCTTCTTTAATCTTGAGGGCCCAGTCCGGGCGGATCCTTCTGAGTTTCTATTTAACGGGTCGGGCCTCGGGGTCAAGAGGGATCCGGTGCTGTACAATCTCAGGATCGATTCCAGGCATGTCTTCGTAGGACCACGCGAAAACATCTTTGAAATCTTTTAATAAAGCGACTAAGCGCTCGCGTTCCTCCGAAGACAACGTGGACCCGATCTGGACCAGCCGCGGGTCCTCCTCAGTACCAACATTAACAGTAGTGATTTCATCAACTAAAGGTTTAACAAATCTTTCCTGCTCTTGATCAATTAAGCGTTGCAAAACCGGAGGAATTTCTTCCCCGTCGTTTTCATCAAAATTTTGAAAGTCCTGATTAATACAATAAATCAAGGGCACAGAAAAGTACTCAGAAACCACATCCATTCCATTCTCATTAAGCATTTCCAAATCGTCCGATTCTTCTGTTACAACAGACTCAAAAGAGAAAGAAAAAGACGACCTAGACAGGACTGTGGTATCCGGGTTATCACCCCCAGGATTACCGGACTCAGACTCAGTCGAGCTGGAACCTGATTCCGACTCTACAGACTCGGTGGAATCAGATTCCGGCTCACTACCTGACCCGGTGCTGCTTGACAAAAATCCTTCCTCGTACTGCCAGATGAGAGAGGGTGCGATGGATGCATCCAAAATGCTTGACGTTAGGCCCGCAGCCATTTCATTCCCAATCATGGACACCGAGAAGTTATCCCCCAAGCACTTCTGTACGATCGGAGGATCTGAAAGTAGACAAGCCAGTGCTACCCCCATTTCGATTTCGACGTTCTCAGAATCCACTTTCTTGCACTGCTCAACCTCAGCTGATGGGTCTGTCTGCTCTTCGGCAACATCATCCCCGGATAACTGTAGGTCAAAGAAGATCTCAAACCCCGGCAAGCGCCTCTTCTCGGCATTCAGCCATGGCTCTGGGAAGCCACAAAATGGAAAGTCCTCCCCCTTCCGGACGAAGCGTCCGTTTAGGGTACCCTGGATGGGTCGGTGCATTAACTCAAAAGGCTTCCCCGCCCGCTTTGCTCTGGCTCTCCCAGCCATCTCCTTACCTTTCCTAACCCAGTCCTCTTTGGTGGGCAGATAACCCAAGCCAAAGGTATGCGGGTTGTGCGGCACTTCGGCCGATACTGCGATGCCTTTCCGGCCACTCTTTCCAATCCCATCCCGGGGATGTGTTGAAGCTTGTTCATGAGGTATATTGATTGTGCGCTGACATACACCCCTCATCAACAGCCAAGATGTTTTGCACGACTCGAGCCTCAACCAGAGTAAACCCCGATAAGAACACATCCTCCGTGCCGTGCTCGATTTCCAAGACTGGTGTAGACACCTCTGGCAGTGGATGGATGGGCGAATTCCCAAAAACAATAGCCACCCCCTTCCCGTCGGGGTATTTCAACATCTGGTGTAAGGTGGAAGAGACTGCCTTTACCTGGTGCAACCACGGTCTCCCCAAAAGTAGGTTAAAGGTTGCAGGAACGTCCAGGACATGAAAGTCAATCTCGTGTTGTCCCGGACCAACCTGGGTCTGAATTTTGACAGTCCCCATCACCTCCCTACTTGTGTTATCATATGCCCTTATCACCTGGGCTGTGGGCACGAAATCCGCGGGCTTCAACCTGATTGTATATGCCGTCCTTGACGGGCATACATTAATAGCGGATCCCGTGTCGACAAGAACTATCGGTATCCATTTGCTTCTACATTCCACAGAGATGTAAAGCGGTTTGTTATGATTCGCGCCCTCAGGCGGCAGTTCTTTGTCAGAAAAGATCAACGTCGGGGAACCTCCTTCCAGAAAGACCAATCCCATCAGCTGTTCAGGCGTGGTGTCTATTGAGAGCTTAGCCTTGTCCATGGCCGATAGAACAGCCTGTCTGTGAACACATGAAGCCATAAGCAGTCCCCAGATGGAGATGTCTGCTTGTATCTTTTTCAACTGCTTCAGTACAGCCTCTTCTTCGAGTTGCTTCTCTTTCTGTTTCTCCACCTCCTTGTCCTTCCCAGATGCCTCTGGCTGATCTAGGTGTGGGGGCTTGAAATACCACCCACTCCTAGTCATATGATCAACTTCGCCTATGTACCAGGTATCGTCCGGTTGGTTACTCCCCCAATCCTCATCTGTGTGGGCAAGACATAAATCATCGTCTTCCCACCACATTCCATCGGCAGCCGACAGACACATGTTCGGCTCCGTTACCACTGTCCTTGTACTCACGGTACCTTCTGTCCACATGCTCGCAGCATCCTCTGTTCTTGTGCACACAGCACTTTTAGTCCCCATAGGGGCCTTGGCTTTTCCGGATCTCTTAGAGTCTTCAATTCCTTCCTGTTCTAGCTGCGTCAATGCAGTCTATTGTTCAACGTCTCTTGTATTCAAAATGCCCAGATCCCGAGTGAAATTCTTAGCACCGGCGCTCTCTGGCGATGTATTCTGACTTCCGGCCCTTCCGGCCACAATTGATGTCCTTGCCCCTGACGGGCCCTTTTCCAGCTGAGATTTTTCAACAATATCTGGTTGGTCGTCAAGCCACCCTGTGACCTCTGCTGACTCCTCAAAATTGAACTAGTTGACTGTGCTATCCCCCGGGTCTTGTTCGTTGAAAATCTGAAGGTCAGCAATGTCCCCTTCCAGAACTACTAAGTCATCTATCCTCTGATCAAATCCATTCCCCCGCAGTACGCAAATTTCTACCCCCACCGGCAATCCCACATTTGGCCTAATCTGACTCGCTGACGCAATGTAGTCACTCGGATTGTATACCTCCTCAGCAAAGCTCACAACTTCCTCAGACTCTGACTCAACAATCCCATTCTCCTCCGAAGTCACCCCTGTTCTGTCTTCGATGGTCACCATCATTGGTTCAGGTTGGGCTCGGGAGATGTCCAACATGCACAAGTCAGTGCTGTCGGAAAGGAACACCTCTGGCTTGGGTAGGTGAGAAGGAGTGATATAGATGCTAGGATCGTAAGACACGACCCCAGTCTGGATAAAGTTGACGCGTTTGGGAGGTGGAGCTTGGTTGTGTGGAGGGAGAGGGTTGGTTGTGACATTGGGTTTCTCTGGAGGCACAATCACCCTATTATCAACGAGATCCTGAATCTCGTGACGCAATCTAAAACAGTGATCGGTATCATGACCATGTTGTTGGTGAAAGGCGCAATACTTCGCCGGGTTATGAGAGAGAGGTAGTGGATTTGGCAATGGCCTCAGCTCCAGGGGCTTCAAGTGCCCTTTCCTGATTAATACCCCCAGAGCTTTGGACAGGGGCATATATTATCGTGTAACTGTCGAGGTTCTTGGAGGGGTGGTGGTGACCATGCTTACTTCCGAAGCTCTAGCAGTTGCAGCACTGCTTGTGCCTGCATTGTTGTTTCGGTTGAAGGTTCTCCTTGGTTGCTCTCTGTCTTGGTCAATCAGACCCTGTTTCATAGCATCCTCAATTTGTACTCCCATCTCATGTAGATCTGAAAAGGTAGGGAAGGGGAGAACAATCATTTTCTGCATAAGCTTGGGCTGGAGATTGCGCACAATCATCCGAATTTGATCTTTGTCAGTGGGCCTAGTGGTCATCATTGAGGCCTTGGCCCTCCAGCGGGTTACGAATTCAGAGAAACTCTCCTTAGGCTCCTGCATTGTTGTCTCGAGATCACGGGTCGTAATCTTGATTTGCGTGTTATAGGAGTACTGTGCAATGAAAGCCTCGGCCATCTCATCCCAGTTCCGCTTGACATCGTCTTCCAATTTTGCGTACCAGATGGCCGTCACACCCGACAGGGTCCGGCCAAACAATGAAAGCTTCTGTAGTCTGGTGAGGCCCATCGGCCTTAGTATGTCCGAAAATAAGCGTAGATGCACCATGGGATCCCCGGACCCATCAAAGCGGTCGATTTGTGGCATCTTGAACCGATCTGGCAGCGTCACAGCCGCGTCAGTATACCCGTCCTCAATGTCTGGGATGGACTTTACCCCTTGGGATTTCTTGAACAACTTTTCAAGCTTGCTCAACTTCAACGCTGTAGGGTCCACCTCGAACTCAAAGGGAGAGTCCGGTTGATTGATAGGCGTAGGTGCCTTGGATAGTTGACGTAGAATTGGGAGCGGAGCCGGCCTTGTTGGGATGTCTGTGTCCTCTTAGATATTCTGGACATTTGGTGTCTCCCCGGGTAGTGGGACCCTTGGTGGGGGAGGAGCTTGATGTGAGGCTGATGCTCCGGCTTGCTGCTGTAGCCGGGTAATTAGCTCTGCCTGCTGGATCATGACCATAGCCTGTTGTTTGGCAAATTTCGTTTGACGAGCAACATCCTCCTGCATGAGTTTCATACTTTCTTGGAGTTGACACACCATTTCCTCCATCCCTGCCATGTTTTGCTGTTCTAGCTGACTGACTGGTATATCTATCTCTGTGGTAAAAACTGAAGCCTCAGCCTAACTATCCACTGACGGGGTAGACCACTGTTCTGGCAACCTCTGCTCGGATACACTGCGTCTTCTCGACCTCCGTTTGATAACCGGGGGTAAGGAACAAAACACTGGTTGTCCGTCGACCAGATCCTCAAATCGATTGAGTCGGCGACCTCTAGTCCAGAGTGCTTGGGGAATATCTGCTTGGTCTGAAGCAATTGTGCTAAACTACCTAGCAAAAAGATAAATAAAGCAATAATAAGGAAATAAACAACCAGACAAACGGACAGCATAACAGCGTAAATAAACACACAACACACAGTTGGGCATCACAATACACAGTTGATAAGCTGAATAGACTGTTCTCAAATACTGATCATTGTTCCCAAATCACTGCCCCCAAAACTGAATCTGATACCCACAGATAACTGATTCCCAAAATACTGAACTGGTGCCCGCAGGCCTGATACCCAAACTTGTAAACTGATACATGCATTCCTGTAGAGACGCACTCTAAAAGCACATAGCAAACAAGTGAGAGCCAAAACACCCCTATGTTGGGGTAAGGTTTCCCTGTCCTATTTTGTCAGGAGCTAGGGTTTCACTACGCACGCAGCTGTTTCAAACAACCTATAATCGGGTAAGCAACCTCCCCTAGCTTGGAATGGTCACTATGGATTCTGAATATGCACTAGGTCGAATGGTCGAAAAGGGTGCCCCGATAAAAACTGGGGTTTGTGTTCCCATCGTGGCAGAGCCCGTAACCGGTCAGCCTTATGGCACGCAGCCTCCGGCAAACCGTTCAGGAATAGCAGATGGCAAACACGGCGTCCTAAGTGCACCAATGCAAATGCAATGCAAAGAAACACATAAGTGTAGTCAAAACAAGATATCACGAGTTCGAGTCAAGTTCTCTAACTCCCCAGCAGAGTCACCAGAAACTGTAGACGTCCCCGAACGTCCCGGGAGGGAATCCCGTTTTGTTCATTGGGCTCACTACAGCTCAGGACTCAATGTCACGGTCCTGTATCTAATCTCGCAGAGTGCAATGCAAGACCGATGAATCATAAAAGAGTCCAAATCCGGCAAATCGTTTTGAAAAACTGATTTTTAGAAAGAAGTGCCAAACATGGACTGCTTTGCCAGATACAGAGTCGCCACCTAAATATTTTATTTTGGGGGAATTTAGGAAACCCTGACTCGTGCCTAAGGCCACGTGTCCATCATCACCAAAGTTGCCTTGGCTCGGGAACTTGGGTACGATTGGGGAAGGTCATTTCATGAGCACCCCCGCTCGCCCGATCAAAGATCGGCCACTACTAAACATGATATCGAGTTTTTGAAAACACATGTGCTCTTATTCCGGTTTATTAGCCTAGAATTACTATGTGATGAGCACAACATACAAGTATAGACTAGATTGCCTAAATTGGAACAAAGCATCGCATATCCGTTTGTTTTGAAAATGGATTGAAGTTTGCTACTTGCAAGTAGGCTAAAACACGGGTTTCGACGAATCATTCCAACTCAAGCAACCCAACCTTCACCCACAGGCATTCAGGCAGTTATATCACATAAGCACATAGCCTCATGGTAAGCATGCTATCATAACAGTCACTCACACGCATGCAAGGATGCTAAAGCATAAGTACTTACCGAGTACTCCAAGCCAAAGAAAGAAGCTAATTAGAAAACATGCATGAATTCTAACTATGCTGAAATGCCTAATGCAACACATGCAAAAATGCAATTAAGATAGGCTCGGCTATTCTAAACATGGCATATGGAATGCAACCGATAACATGTATTCAACTTGGAATTGAATACAATGCAGTTAGTATGATGCGCCGAGCCCGGTGCATGCAATACAGATGAATGAATGCAAACATGCGAACATATAGATGCTAATTTGAAACGTGCCCTAAAACTAACCATCATAAGCTAGTAAATAAAAGGGAGAAAGACATGGGGTTGGAAGACATACATCACACACGCACACTTATTACAACATTGCCCTCTCGTAGAGGGTCCGAATAAATATTACACAACCAAAATGAATAACTAATTATTACACAACACTAGTGTAGACGTGCCCTTGGGCCTCACTCTACAGTTCGGACTCCCCTGTTTTGTTTTGTTGCGGTTCGTAATCTGAACCATAGAGTCCAACTCTAGCAAATCGTTTGAGAAAACAGATTTTTGAAAAGTAGTGCCAAACATGGACTGCTTTGCCAGATACAGAGTCGCCACCTAAATATTTTTAAAATGGGAAATTTAGGAAACCCTGACTCGGTGCCGAAGGCCACGTGTCCGTCATCACCAAATGTCTTGGCTCGGGAGCTTGGGTACGATCGGGGAAGGTCAGCTATGAGCACCCCCTTTCGCCCGGTCCGAAGACCGACCTCTATTAACCATGATATCCAATTTTGAAAACGTTATGTGTTCTTATTCCGGTTATTAGCCTAGAATTACTATGTTATGCGCACAACAAACAAGTATAGACTAGATTGCCTAATTTGGGAATAAACATTGCATATCCGTTCGTTTTGAAAAGGCTTTAGAATTTTGCTACTCACAAGTAGGCTAAAACACGGATTTCAACGAGTTTTTCCAACTCAAACAATCCAACCTCCACCCACAGGCATTCAAACAATTTATCTCATATAAGCATTTAGCCACATGGTAAGCCTACTGTCAGGTTAACATTCACACGCATGCGAGATGCTAAAGCGTAAAAACTTACATCGTACTCCGTGCCAAAACAACAAACTAGTTAGCAAACATGCATGACCTAGCTCATGTTAAGATGACTAATGCAACGCATACAGAGTGCAATTAGACAGGCTCGGCTATCCTAAATATGACATGTGAAATGCTACATGTAACAAGTATTCAATTTGGAAATTGAAATACAATGCGGTTAGCGTGATGTACCAAGCCCGGTGCATGTCAACAAATGCATGGATGCACGCATGCATTGCATAAGGTATGCTAAAATAAACGTGCCCTGATCTACCATCGTAAGCAGGTAAATAAAAGGGAAGAAAGAAGTGGGGTGGGAAGACATACACACCACTCACGCACACTTATTACAGATTTGCTCTCACACGGAGAGACCGAATAAATATTACAGTCCGAATAATAAATAAATAAATTATTACAAAATCTCTAATTATTTAACAAATAAATGCAAAAAGGAAAGGTGGCCACAGCCGCCCGCCTCGGGATGCGCGAATGATGCATGCTTGAACCCGCCTTGCCCGGAAACCCGCGCCATGGCACTGCTGCCTCTGTTTTTACTGCCCTGTCTCTCCAAAAATTGCCAAAGTCCCAGAATGCCTCCCTTGCATGCTTCTGTATACCACCGGCCGGAGGAAATGCCCACCGGCTACTCACAATTTCCACTGGCTGCTTATGAGATTATCGGCCATGAATATAGTGCCGGTCGGCACTATGTACTGCCGGTCGGCAGAGAATTCCTGCAGAGGACAGTTTTGACAGCAGCAGCAGACAGATAGTGCATGGTGGAATTTTGAGCATATGTAAGCATGGCCAATGTTCCCTATCATGTATGAGACTCAAGGAAGCATGGCCCTTGGTTCTTGGGCCATCAATTATGCATCTTGATGCATGATGGCCTAAGGGACCAAGATGGAAATTCAATGTAAATATACATGCAACACACAATATGAGAACCAAGACCCTATCATGCCAAGGTCAAGGGCCTTAGTGACATGAAAATTGAGGTGTGTTTTGCCACTTGAAGTACAAACACCCCTCATTTCTCACACTTGGTATGACACCCCAAACCAAGTAATGCAATGCATGTTATGCAAACATGGCTCAAAGGGTGCAATATGAGATGAAATGCAAGACATATCGAATGTAATGCAACATATTATGGCAAGTGTGCAATACTAGGTATGCAAGATGCAAAGTGTGATGCAAACATGGACATTTAAGGCAATAGGATTGACATGTATCAAGACCATATTGACCAAGCATGCAACAAGCATCAAATAAATGTGTAATGGTGGACTTAACCACAATGGGGCAGACCTCAAACCTCCCCAAAACAGTGGCAAAACATGCCCAAAATAGTAGACCAACACTCATGCAAGCATGCAAACAAATGGGCCTAAACCTATGGCACCAAAGAGAGCATCTTACTACCATTAACATGACCACTCATGGCATATATTAGGCGCATAAAAACAGAGTTCTAGCATGCAAAAACACACCCAAATCCCCTTGATATGGCAGCCCCGAAATGCTCTAAACATACAAGCTTGCATAAGGCCTATTCCTAGGCATAAAAGGGCACACCCTAAAAGCATGAAATAAGCCATATATGCAAACATACAAACATGATTTATGGACCGAAATATGACCCTAAATGATGAGGATGGTCCAAGCTAAGCATGTTAGAGGTCAATATGCTCAAGGCCCTCAAGCCGGAATGCAAAGCAACCACATCAAGCATGCCAAACATGACCAAAATAGTGGCTAACAGACCTTATGCAAGGCAAAACAATGCTAGTAACTTCATGAAGTTAAGTCAAATCATGCAAAGATCATGGCCTAAATGCATGGCATGCTTCTAAGCATAAAAGAGGCATACAAAACAAGTGCAACATGCACACAATGGAGCACCAATCCGACCAACAATAGGGATATATTATGATCAAAAGACACCTAAAAAGCTCTGAAATAAGGCCATATAAGACTAGACATGCATGCTTCTATATTAAGCCAAAACAAGGGCAAGAGAGGGACAAAGGGGAGAGGGGTGTCCCTCCCCTATACAAGACTTCAAACCAACCTCCTTACCACTGAAAATCCACTGATTTTCAGTGGTGAAAAGAAACAAACACACAAGCAAACAAGGCCTAATAATGGAAGCACCAAAAAGGCCAAACAAGGCCTAAGAGGGTGAGTTTTCACTCAAACCACAAAGTGACCTCAATGAAAGTTCAAAAGCAAGAAAATCTAAGACTTTTTTTAGTTATACACAAAGCCTAAAACACAAAGCAAGATAGGTAAAAACTAGTTGCAAAAATGGGAAAACTAAAGTAACTAGCTCACCCTTGAAGAACACTTGAAGAACAGGTGGTGCAGCCCTCCTCTAGTGATCAAAACCAGTCCAAAAACTCAATAAACAACCCTCCAAGTCCCTCAATCTCGAAATAAGGTGTAATGGTGTGTGTATTAGTGCAAAAGTGAGGTAAAAACACACTATTTAGGCTCAAAACACACACACAAGGATGAGAGAGAGTGAGATATAGAGAGAGAGAGTATAACACAGATGTATAGATATAGAAGCTCTGGTTTTGTGTTGAAAATGGCTAACCCCTCTCAAAGGGAGAGAGGTGGTGTTTATATAGGCCAAGACCAAGCCAAAAGACTTAATGGCTAAGCAAAGGAAAAGGGGCAAGAGGTGCAAAGGGGCCTTGGCTTCTTGGAGAAGCTAAGAGAAGCTTGGCCAAAGGTGCAAGCTTCTAGAAGCTTTAGGGGTGCAAAGGTGCAAAGTGGTCACCCCTGTGTACGGGGATGAGTGATAGTGCATTCCAGCTGGCACAGCTGGCATGCACCATCCCTCAGAGGTGCAAAGGGTGCACGCCGGCCGGCCAAATAAATCATCGGCACAAAAAAGTGCCGGTCGGCAACATATAGTGCCGGCCGGCCAAATGTTTTAGCAAGACAGTGCCGGCGGTACACACATGCGGCCGGTAATGGTAGGGAAGGGCCGGTGGGGTGTGGGAATGGCCAACAAGCCATTCCCTGCCCCTCCAAGGCAAAACACAAGTGTTTGGTGCAAAACCAGACACAAAACAAACGAGTTCGGAGATCCTGAGATAAGGCGCGTAGCCGAGAACTCCGGGAACTCCAAACAAACACGAACATGGATAATCACCGAGTGTTCAAGCGGTGACGTCCAAGTCTTGAGGACGGTCAAAAATGGGGTGTCTACAACTGGCTAATTAACAAATTAACTAAGAAAGCGAGTAAACTAGCATGCAATGCTATATGAAGTAGACTGCCTCAGCTCTGTTCGGAATGATGAAAGATGCATGCATGCTCGAGTCGCCTTGCCTGAAAATCCATCGCGATGCCCCGATTTGTCTCTGTTTGCAATTGGTCCTAGAATACTGTACACAACTCCATGGGAACTTGTAGGGATACTGCTGACCAGTTTTTGCTGCTGGCTTCCAGTTTGCTGCAACAGAGAGCAAGAAAGGGGCATGGCAAAGTATTTTCAACATATGTATGCACAGCCACTCTCCCCGTCATTGAATGAGCTCTAAGGAGTGTCGTCCTCGATCCTCGTGCCACCAATCACGCATCTCGATGCATGATGGCCGAGGAGTCGAATTGCACGACTCAATGTAAAATGAATGCACAAATGGACACCTAAAGCCAACAACTCTATCATGGATAGTCAAGAGTGTCGGCGACCGGGAATTAAAGCACGTTTCGTCACTTTGAGTATGAAACGTCCCTCATTTCTCGTGTTTGGACTAAACCCTACTCCAAACACTATGCAACAACTAGAATGGCAAGGCATGCAAACACAATGCAACAACTAGCATGCAATCCTAAACGAAATGCAACTAAGACACGCAAACATGCAATGAGTGATATGCAAAGGTGCAACTAGCATGCGCAATGCTATGAACTATCAATGGCATACTCAATGCACATGACATAATATGGCATACACAATGCAAGATGGATTTAAACCAATATGAGTGGACCTCAGCCACACTCAATTCAGTGGCCAAACATGATGAAACGAAGCAACAACACTCATGCAAACATGCCCATGGAAGGGACCAAAACTAAGGCACCAAGTGAAACTATACCGAGGCATGGCAAGCATGTAATATAGCATACAACAACACATTTTCAAGCTCTGAAATGACATACGAAAGGGTCCGAATCATGCAAACACCTCACACAATGTATGCTAGGTGGCCCAAATACCGAAACTAGTGAAATGGATTACACTAGAGGTATGCAAAGTGATGCTCAAATGGAAAAACTAGCCCCAAATAGACCCTAGGAAGGTCCAAGACAAGGGGAAAATGGTCTCAAATGATGGCTCGAAAGTCATGGAAATGAAGCTCATGCAATTGTCCAAAAACGAGGCATACAAGTATGACTCTCAAATGCACTTAAGGGGTGGAAAACATGGGAACATGGTACAAGTATAAGGTCTGAAATAACATGCACAATGATGCCAAGACATACAAACACCTCTATTCAAGCATGCAAGGGGCTACAAAACTCAAGGCTAGGCATGGATATTGAACTACAACCATGCATAGCAAGCATCATTCGACCATGAGGCATGAAAACAGAGCTAAGGCAGTCCAAAACATGCAAAAAATCAGGTTAAGGCATGGCCAAAAAATGCTAGAATCAAGGGCCAAAACAACATGCAATACAAGCTAGTGAAGAGGGTTTACACTACAAGTATATTAAGCATTCAAGAGGCCACTAAACCAGAAAAATTCAGAGGTATGACATGCCAAATAAAGCTCAAAAACTCACTGAAACATGGTCTATGCATGCAAGAATGAGATGCTCCTTTGATAGGCCATGAAGGGGGTTGTTCTACACATGCAAGAGGGACACCTAATATGACAAAACCACCTTTGTAAAGAGGTTATGCAGGCCCTAAAACTCACTAAAAAGGGCCTAAAATAAGGCTAGGAAGCATGCAATTATAGGCTCCTTTGATATGCTATGAAGAAGGTTATTTTACACATGCAAGAGGGACACCTAATATGGCAAAAACAGCTCTGGACAGAGCTCATGCAGGTCCTAAAACTCACCAAAAATGGCCCGAAACATGGCTTGGAAGCATGCACACATGGGCTCCCTTGTTAGGCCAAATATGCTAGAAAACAAAACAAGGGGTGAGAGGGTCACCCCTCTCTGATTTTGGCTCTCAAAATAGTATGCTAGCCACTAAAAATCCACTGGATTTCAGTGGCTAGAAGGCCAAACAAAGCTCAATGCAAAGGTCTAGGTGCGTGGCTCAAAACAAGGTGAAAACAAGCATGCAAGGGGGTAGATGACCCCCAAAAGAAAAATGACCTTAAACAAACATGTAAAGGACCTCAAAATAAGACTTTTTTTAGTTTATGACAAAGCCCAAATATGCTTGCAAACTAGACTAAGAGATGAAGCAAAATAAAGACCAAATGAGGGAAGAAGTGTTACCCTTGAAGCTCAGCAACTCCAGCAGCTTTGAGGCCAAAAACTCAGACCTTAGGACCTCTCAAGACCTTCCAAGAAGCTTAGGTTGGTGTTGGAGGTGTTAGGCTAAGAGGTGTAGTGTGAATATGCAAGAACTATGGACTTTTGGACACAAGATAGAGAGATATAGAGGGAAGTGTATGCATAAGTCTTAAACAATTTTCTCAACCCTTGCAAGGGAAGAGGAGCCTTCCCTTTATAGACAAGAGGGCTTAAAGCTTCTCCAAGAAGCTTAAAACCAAGGTTAAACATCCTCCATACACGTGTATGGAGGATGCAATCTGTGGCTTCCAGCTAGCACAGCTGGCACCAACTCAATGAGACAGAAAAGGATAAAGCTGGCCGACCAGTTCAGGTGGTCAGCCGACCACTCCCCCTGGTCGTGTAACGCCCCATCCCGGGTCGTTAAATACACTAAAATAGCCTCAAAAAAAATACAAGTTTTGCTCCAAAAAATAATAATTACAAAATCGTCTCCAAATGGTACAACATCCTCCAAATATTCTAATCACCTCCAAAATAAACAATATTACGACTATCTCCAAATTAAGTAACTACAGTGGTGGGTCCCAAATGTCTATATTAATAAATCTTTTTAATCTCAATTTCGAGCTCTGCTAAAATCTGCTTCGCACCTGAAAAATAAATTAATTCGGGAAGTATATAATACGACAGGAATACAAGGCTCGGAATCAGAATAAATTAACAGAAATCCAACAATTTATGACACCAAATCAACGATACGATAATCAAGCAATTTACCAAATTGCACGACAAATCAACTATAATTTATCTATGACCAAATACCCGGTCCTACTCAGTACATGATCAGTAAATAAATTTATTTATTCACCCACCTCACCCAAGCTCCACGCTTATCCGGGCATATTGGTGTAAACAATTAATAAGATTCACTCGATCCATGTACGGAGTATTTCCATGTCATTCAGTCAGACAAATCACCATTTAACACAAAAATATTTGTAGAGAATTTTACCAAAAGATCAGAATATCAATGATTCAACAACAAATGATTTTACCACAATAATCAAGTGGATTACAAATTGAGGATAATTTAAAATAAGAGAACTCTTTGCAAAGAGATTTAAATAGAGCATATTGTATACAACCCGAATTTACCTCAAAATAATTATCTCCGTCACCAAATCTGAAATTGCTCCATGAATCTCCAAAAATAACTTTGAGCTTACTTTGATAAAAATATACAACTCTCATATTAAAAACATTAACTCTCACTCAAAACACTACCATTTCTAAACTTAATATTTCTACTATATACAATCTATGAGAGGAAGAGAGTGGAATGAAGAAAGAATTGTGGGAGCTACCATCAATGTACTGATTTATAGAGGAATAAAAGAATGAAAGAAGATTAAAAAAATTAAAAGAAATGAAAAGGTGGAATGGTGGATGGTGGCTTGGTATGGCAAGTCTGTGGGTAGCCCACTGTAGACACCCCATTTTTGACCGTCCTCAAGACTTGGACGTCACCGTTGGAACACTCGGTGATTATCCATGTTTGTGTTCGTTTGGAGTTCCCGGAGTTCTCGGCTACGCGCGCCTTGCCTCAGGACCTCCGAACTCGACCGTTTGGTGTTTGGTTTTGCACCAAACACTTGTGTTGTGCCTTGGGAGGGCAGGGAATGCTTTGTGAGGCATCCCCACATACCACCGGCTGTGGCTAGAGGCCACCGGCTGGCTGGTGTGGCCACCGGCACTATATTGTGCCGGTCGGCACTATTTTGTGCCGGTCGGCACTCTTTTTGGCAAAATGACCATTTTGCCCTACCGACCACTTTACAGCTGTTTTTGGAGATATTTTCAGACAGCTTTCTGGTGTTTTTTTCCCCTCCATACACGTGTATGGAGGGATGAGCCTTTAGGCTTGCTTAACTTGTAAGTTTCATGCCTATACAAGAGAAGGCTCTTCTCTTGGCTCAAGGGTGGAACTTCTTGAGAGACTTAGCCATTTTTACACAAGGGAGAAGCTCTGGTTTAGGTTAGAAATTCCATATCTATTCTATCTCTATCCCTCTCTTGTTAGTCTAGGTGTTTTGTGCCTTACTATTGCACACAAGCACCTAGTGTTTCACTTTCCTCTTGGAGTTGAGGTGCTAAGGGCTTGTTCTTGAAGTTCTTGACTGGTTTGGAGCTCAAGGAACCAACAACTCCAACCTTTGTGAAGGTGGTCTTCAAAGGTAACAAAACTTACTTTATTTCCCCCATTTTTGCACCTTGTTTTTACCTAGCTTAGAGTTGTTTTTGTGCTTAGTCCATAACACATAAAAGTTCTATTTTTTAACCCTCTTCATTGTTTATCAAGAGTGTTTTGCACTTTGGGTAGGTTTGACCACCCTTAGGCCTTGAAAAGGGCCATTTTTAGGCCATTTTGTGAGAGCTCCGAGACTTTGGTACTTGGGCCTCCCCCCCACTGAAATCTTGAGGGATTTCAGTGGTGGAGATGGTGCCTTGAAGTCTCCAAAAGGAGAGGGCCACCCCCTCTCCTTGATGTCCTTGAAAAGGGCAAGTTTTGGCCTCCAAAGGAGCACCATGTTTGGTTGTGTTTTGAGTATGTCTTGGCTGTTTTTCATGCTTATTATGCTATGATTAAACTCTGTTTTAAGTTGGTTTTAGCACTCCTTGCATGCCTCGCATAGATGCTTTGTAATGCCTTGTATTGCCTTAACTTGCTCTAGGTTTGTATGCCTTCTTTCTAGCATGTTTTAGGCCTCGATCCATGAAGCTTGTATGCTTATTTTGGCATGTTTTAGCTCTGTCCAAAGTTATTTTGGTCAATCTTAGCATGCTTAATATAGCCTCTTTGCATTGGGCTTGTTGGCCTTAAGAGCATGAATGTGTAGCATGCCTTGCTTGCTTCATTTTTGATGGTTTGGAACCATTTCACATGCTATTTCAGTCCCTTTGGTATGCTTGTATGCTTGCTTTAGTTGCCTCTTTAATGCTTTAAAAGCATGTGTTGTATGCCTCATGTTTTGGTCATGTTGCATACCTTTGATTTCAAGCCTCTTAGATGCCATCTAAGTGGTCCTTTGGGCCTAATTTGACATGCTAAAAATCTGTTTTAGGTTGATTAATGCATGCCATAATTGCCTCGCATAGGTGTGATTCAAAGCCTTATTGGCTTGCCTTAATACTTGGGCCATTTGTTGCATGTTTAGCTTGCTTTGTTACATGATTTGGCATCATGTTTTGCATGATTTTCAGAGCTTTATATGTATGCTAGTAGCCCATGTTCAACTCATCTCAAGTGTGCTTGAATGTTGTTTATTATGCTTAAGTGTTGGTGCCTTAATTTGTGCATGTGTGCATGTGTGTTTGGCCCTCATTTTCTTAGCATCATGGCCACTGATTTTAGGACTATTTGAGGTGCCTAATTCATGTATAAGTCCATCCTTCCATTGGTTTGCATGCTTACCTTACATGCTTGCTTGAACCCCTTTGCATGAACATGTTGCATAGTCCATGTCCTATGCCTAGTTGACATATTTGGGGTTGCATTTATATTGTGCATGTTTGGCCTCTTGAAGTGAAGTATGATGGAGGTTGAGCACCCTTGTTTGCTTGTTTGCATTGCATGCATTTGAAATCAAAGTTGCACTCTTGGTTCTTAGGGCCATCATGCATGAAACGCGCGATTGGTGGTCCGGGAATCGAGGCACGTGCCCCTTTGAGTCAAAAACATGATAAGGGGTGTGTGTAGTGCATAAATGGCTTGAATTATATTGCCATGCATGTTGTTGCCCTCTGCTGCTGTGAGTTGCAGGTTCTGCAGGTATTTTGTGCCGACCGGCACTGTTTAGTGCCGACCGGCAGTCAATTTCCAACCGATAACTTCATCTAGTGCCGGTGGCCTCCTTCTTCGGCCGGTGGTGCTCCACCCCAGCCGGTGGTACTCCCTAGTGCCCTGAGAGGCACTCTTGGGACTTTGGCAATTTTCTGAGGAGGATAGCAGGGGAAACAGAGGCAATCCGTGCATGGCAGTATGGTTCCGAACCAGTCCCTAGCGCGTGTCGCATCCGGCCCTCATCCCGAGGCGGTTTACTGCTTTAATTAAATTTGTTAATTTAATTAATTTGTAATATTTAATTAGCTTGCGTAGTTAATTATTTGTATTATTCTTTTGGCCCCTCCGAGCGAGGGCAAAATTGTAATAAGTGTGTGTGAGTGGGTATGTATGTCTTCCAACCCCCACTTCTTTCTACCCTTTTATTTACCTGCTTATGATGGTAGATTAGGGCACATCTAAATTAGCATACCTTATGCAATGCATGCGTGCATCCATGCATTTGTTTACATGCACCGGGCTCGGTACATCATACAAACTACATCGTATTTTCAATTCCAATTTGAATACGTGATAGTTGTAAAATTTCACATGCCATGCTTAGGGTTAGCCGAGCCTACTCTAGATTGCATCTATGCCTGTGTTGCATTAGCCACTTAACATGAACTAGGTCATGCATGTTTGCTAACTAGTTCCTTGTATTCGGCACAGAGTACGATGTAAGTTTTTACGCTTTAGCATAGCGCATGCGTGTGAATGCCAACATAACAGTATGATTGCCATGCGACTAAATGCTTATGTGATATTAATGTTTGAATGCCTGTGGGTGGAGGTTGGATTGCGTGAGTTGGAACAACTCATTGAAATCCGTATTTTAGCCTACTTGTGAGTAGCAAAAACCAACACGTTTTTCGAGATAAAACGGATATGCAATGTTTATTTCCAAATTAGGCGATCTAGTCTATACTTGTTTGCTGTGCGCATAACATAGTAATTTTAGGTTAATAATTGGGTTAAGAACGCATAATGTTTTCAAAATCGGATATCACGGTTAGTAGAGGCCGATTTTCGGACCGGGCGAAAGGGGGTGCTCATAGCTGACCTTCCCCGATCGTACCCAAGCTCCCGAGCCAAGACATTTGGTGATGACGGACACGTGGCCTTCGGCACCGAGTCAGGGTTTCCTAAATTCCCCCATTTAAAAAATATTTAGGTGGCGACTCTGTAATCTGGCAAAGCAGTCCATGTTTGGCACTACTTTTCAAAAAATCTGTTTTTCTTCAAAACGATTTGCCAGAGTTGGACTCTTTGGTTCAGATTAAGAACCGTAACACAAAAGGGAGTCCGAACTGTAGAGTGAGGCCCACGGGCGCGTCTACACCCACGGTTTGGTTTGTTTCATATATATATATATATTTTTGTATTGTTTCTTTTTCATGGGGAATTGTAGAGAAAAATTAATTTATTATTATATCAGAATAAATAACAATATGATAGATATAGAAGGGATGAGAATAATATAAATAAATAATTTAAAATTAAATTCTTATCTAAAAAAATCGCACCACTAAATTATCATAATAAATCATCAATACCACTCACTAAATATTAATACCTCAAAAATACGGGGTGTCACAATCTATCCCCCTTAAATTAATTTCGTCCTCGAAATTCCAATCCGTAATGCTCCAAAATTTAATCTCAACTAAAACTCCAAATAACACGGTTCCGCTACGCACTCTGATATAAAAAATATATATATATATATATTTTCACCTTAAATATCAACCTTTTTTTTTTTTTTCATAATACTCACCACCCAACAGATCCCATGTAAGACCTAATCCCTACGCTCTGATATCATTTTGTGACGCCCCAAAATTTAAGGACATCATAATAAGGTTTAAAACTTAAAATCATTTTTCGTAATTAAGAATCCTCATCAATGTTGCCACCAAATTTACCATCACTATTATCCAGACATTAACAACCCAAAATTTAGAGTTTCCAAATTACAATTCCAATAAAACTTAAAACTTAGTCTCGTTACACAAAAGAAATTAAAACAACTGCGAAAGAAAAAGCTAGAGAAAGCTAGGAATTATAGGAAATGGTTCGTGGAATTTGGGTACTCTTCAAGCTAGCCAAGGCTGAATGTCGCCTTGCAAGGCCTCAGTGTTTCCTTCGTTTTCTTCGGTACCTGGCATAAAACGCCAGGGCAACGAGAATGCCAATGAGCGACAAGCTCAGTAATATACAACAACCCGAAAATACCCACCCCGATAATAATACTCACCAGTAAAAAAAAACATTGTGTATTAATAGAATAATAAGCAGCATTTAATAAGCATACCTAAATGCCAACAAATAAAATAATAACAACAGATAAATAAATAAATAAATAAAATGGCAGCGGAGATAGTGATTCATCATAAGGAAAATGCACACTTTTCTTTTTAAAGTCACATAGATTTAGTTCATCAGATAAGTTTAAGTAACTCCCCGCGGAGTACTATTTCCACTCAACCGCTAAACAATGGCCACGGGCAATTCTGACTCCCCCTTGGTCAAATATTCAAATGTTACTTATAGTAACTACCAATGATGCCCACGCACCAGGGTTACATACCCGAGTCGTGACATCACGGTCTGCCCCAAGGGAACGGTCTATGTTGTGACACCCGCACCACCAACCTTATATCGCCTCTACACCGAATAAGAGCCGAAATACCTTCCCGTGCCATGTTAGGGTTCGCAACTCACTTGTGCAAAATTCTAAACTGGGCTCACCCCATCACTTTTAAATTTTAATGTATCTGTTCGATTTCGTGTCTCTTTACATTGTACAATTCACATGTTGATGCATGTACAAGTTTTAGTTTGAAAACTACAGTGACATAATGTTTAAATAGAACAACACAATTGTATATGACGACCAAAATAAATATGATAGAGCGTCTTAGGATTTATCACAAAATTTCTTAGGAATTCACACACTACTTCTGTCAGCACTGTATATAAAAAAATATTATGAAACCCATACCAAATGATGTTCAATCATTACAATATTCTAACTAGTGCTAATTCATTGAGTTAGGAAAATATTCCGAGAAGAATACCAGAGCCAAAAACGATTTTTAAAGGGAGAAATAAATTTTGGAAGAAAACTGGTTTTTCTGTGACAGTGAGCTATAGCACCTCCAGCACAGGTAATCTGTGTTGGAAAAATAAGAGCGGCCTCAAACAGTGTCAAAAGAAGGTATGGTTAGTACGGCATGTTAGATCCTTGAGTTTAGAACATGTTTCCAGAAGGATTCGAAGACTGAAATTCGACAGAAGGTGGTCAAATAATTTTTCTAAGAAAACTGGACAGATCTTGTCGTATTTTGGAAAAATTTGCGTTTCTCTCTCAAAACTTAATAAAAATTTTTGAAACCAGCGGCGTTTGAAAGGTAACTTAAAAATCTAACTTTTCTGATTTGAACCACTTGAAGATTTATCTTGTGGAATAAACAGTGACCTGGTAAAGTCAGAGTTGTTGCTGCCTCCAAACAGTAATGGAGTAAAAAGATATATTCAGGCCATGAAAATGTCAGCACAGGTGTTCTGTGTTCGGAAAATAAAAAGGATCCTCAAATGGTGTCGAAAAGAGGCATGGTCAGAACCGTTTGCTAAATTTTTGAGTTTAAAACATATTTCCAGAAGAGTATGAAGATTGAAAACCAGTTGAAGGAGGTCAAATAATTTTTATAAGAAAACTGGACAGATTCTGTCACCTTTTGGAAACATTGGTGTTTCTCTCTCAATACTTAGAAAAAAATTATGAAACCAGTGGCGTTTGAAAGGTAACTTAAAAATCTTACTTTTCCAAGTGGTCGTGCAGAAAAATACAATTTGTAGAGAGAATGGGACCTGTTTGAAGCTACTGCATCTGCTGTGTTGTAAGTGACACTGA
>JAPPVO010002674.1:0-31019 GCA_030407325.1 Camellia japonica | reverse complement strand
GGGTTGTTGGGTAATTTTGAGAAAGTTTAGGCCTTTGTGTAATTTTACAAAAGTTGGGGTTTTATTTATATAAACCTATGTGCATGTTGGCATAGAGAAATGAGGTAAATGTTGGGTTATTGATAGAAATGGAACCTTAGGGTCGTTTGTTAATTATGGGAATGCCCTAATTACATTGGTTAATTAATTGGTATAATTAATTGTGAGAAATGAGGAATTGAATGGGAATGTTGAGATTGGGAATGCATGGGATTAAAAGGTGTAGTTGGATTATTTATCGCTCACCTAATTGAAATGTTGATTTTATATTCATTTTGAGCATTTATTTTCTGTTTAGAAATAACTGCTTTGGGCTATCGGTGAATGATAGTCTTGATTGTTGTAGACAATGCATGATGATTAGGCAAACTAAAACTAATCACTAGAATGTGTCATTGAGTATGACGTTTGAAAGAATACATTACCTTTATGTATTGACTGATGATGTGTATAATAATTGTTTATATGCATTGTGTTGTGTTGGAGGAGAGAGGTGATGTACTCCACGGTTTAGGGAAAGAGAGGTGATGGACCTCTAAACGGGTGTTGTGTGGGAGAAGAGAGGGGATGGACTCCGTAGATAAGCTCATATGCTTATCTTTGAGAAGTGTAGATACAGCTCATATGCTTATCTTTGGTGGTGTGATATAGTTCTTATACTTATCTGTTGATGTGTTGATATAGCTTATATGCTTATTCGTTGATGTTGATATAGCTAGTATGCTTATCTATTGTGAAATGGGAAAATGTTTAATATGAGTTGCTGTCTCATATAGATTGTTTGGTCAGGTTCTGAGCCATAATTGTGAATTGAGAATTGAAAGAAAATGGAAAATGAAATGTACCATGGACTTGAATGTCATGAAACTGTAAAGTGTTATGAAAGAATGTAAAAGTGTTGACTATCTATCAACTGTTAATCTTTTAGTCATTGTTCATAACTGGTTTAGTATTTTCTACTGGGCTGTGGCTCACCCTATATGGGAACATCATTTTCAGGTACAGGTAGCATGCCACCTCTAAGGACATAGCTTGGAGGCTAGAGGCGGACAGACTTTTGTTGTCTTTCTTTGTTTTGAGTATTACTTGTAGATTCAAGCCAAGGGCTTAATGTGTAATTGAGTTAGTACTCTCTTTTTGTAACCAAGTGATAACTTGGAAAGCTGTAAGCCCTTAGGGCATTTGCTATGTTGTTAACATGTAATACTTTTTGTAATGAATTACTCTGATGAATAGAAGGATGTTGATCTTTTATATATCAATGCATGTCAATATTGTGGGTTTAATGTTATTATTTTGAGGGCGTGACATTAACGATTTCTTTAGAAATTAAATAAAAAAGGAAGTTGAATAGAAAAAGGAAATTTAATAAAAATGGAAATTATTGCATAAAATTCACAATGGATGTCCATTCAATAAATAAGTATACCACAACGATATATTTGGAAATTAAATAAAAAAGGAAGTTGAATAGAAAAGGAAATTGAATAAAAATGGAAGTCGAATAAAAATAAAAATGGAAGTTGCATAAAATTAACAATGGAAGTTCATTCAAGAAATCCCTATACCTTAACGATCTATTTGGAAATTAAATAAAAAAAGGAGGTTGAATAGAAAAGGAAATTGAATAAAAATGAAAGTTGAACAAAAATAAAAATGGAAGTTGCATAAAATTAACAATGGAAGCCCATTCAAGAAACCACTATACCTTAACGATCTATTTGGAAATTAAATAAAAAAGGAAGTTGAATAGAAAAGGAAATTGAATGAAAATTTAAGTTGAATAAAAATAAAAAGTGAAGTTGCATAAAATTAAAAATGGAAGTTGATTCAAGAAACCACTATAGCTTAACGATCTATTAGAAATTAAATAAAAAAGGAAGTTGAATGGAAAAGAAAATTGAATAAAAATGGAAGTTGAATTAAAATAAAAATGAAAGTTGCATAAAATTAACAATGGAAGTTCATTCAAGAAACCACTATACCTTAACGATTTATTTGGAAATTAAATAAAAAAAAGAAGTTGAATAGAACAGGAAATTAAATAAAAATGGAAGTCGAAGAAAAATGAAAATGGAAGTTGCATAAAATTAACAATGGAAGTTCATTCAAGAAACCACTATACCTTAACGATTTATTTGGAAATTAAATAAAAAAGGAAGTTGAATAGAAAAGGAATTTGAATCAAAATGGAAGTTAAATAAAAATAAAAATGAAATTTCATCAAAAATTGAAAATGGAAGTTAATTCATGAAACCACTATACCTTAACGACCTATTTGGAAATTAAATAGAAAAGGAAGTTGTATAGAAAAGGAAATTGAAAAAAATGGAAGTTGAATAAAAATAAAAATCGAAGTTGCATAAAATTAACAATGTATGTTCATTCAAAAAACCACTATACCTTAATGATCTATTTGGAAATAAAAATAAAAAGGAAGTTGAATAGAAAAGGAAATTGAATAAAAATGGAAGTCGAATAACAATAAAAATGGAAGTTGCATAAAATTAACAATGGAAGTTCATTCAAGAAACCACTATACCTTAACGATTTTTTGGAAATTAAATAAAAAAGGAAGTTGAATAGAAAATGAAATTGAATCAAAATGGAAGTTAAATAAAAATAAAAATGAAATTTCATCAAAAATTGAAAATGAAAGTTAATTCAAGAAACCAATATTCCTTAACGACCTATTTGGAAATTAAATAAAAAAAGCAGTTGAATAGATCGTTAAGGTACAGTTTCTTGAATGAACTTCCATTTTTTAATTTTATGCAGCTTCCATTTTTATTTTTATTCAACTTAAATTTTCATTCAATTTCTTTTTCTATTCAACTTCCTTTTTTATTAAATTTCCAAATAGATCGTTAAGGTATACTGGTGTAACGCCCTCAAAATTTAACCCAAAATACATACAATATTGACATGCATCGACATAAGAAAATAAAATATTATTCCATTCATCAGAGTATTCTTAAAAGAAAACATTACATGTAATAACGAAAGTAAATGCCCTACGGGAAAGTAAATGCCCTACGGGCTTACATCTTTCCAAGCCAATACTTGGACATAAAAGAAATGAGTACTAACTCAACTACAGGTTAAGCCCTGGCTTGTAATTATATGTAACATCAAAATAACAAACTAGCTAACTAAAAAGAAAGAGCCTTCAACTCCAAATCCTCCCAAGCTAAGTCCTTGGAGGTAGCATATCACCTGGACTTGAAAATGATGTTCCCGTATAGGTGAGCCACAGCCCAGTAGAAATATACTAAACCAAATATAGAAATTGACTAAAGCAATAGCATTCAATAGATGGTTACACTTATAAATCACTTTTATCATAATACAGTTTCATGACCACTATGTCCATGACACGTTTCACTTCCCATTATTTATTCAACTTTCCATTATACATACATGGCTCAGAACCTGGCCACATTATAAAATGAGACTATGGCTCACTAAAACACTTCCATAATTCAATAAGTACACATATATGCTATACTAATACACTTCCATACATCAATAAGTACACAGATTTGCTGTACTAATGGAGTCCATCCCCTTTCTCCTCCTAAACAGGTTTGAGAGTCCATCCCCTATCTTCCCTCAAACCATGGAGTACATCCCCTATCTCCTCCCAAACAATATGCATATACAATGTATTAAACACATGTCATACACAATATTCAATCAATACACAGATTCGCTGTATTAATTCAACTGTCATATTTAATGATTCATTCAAAGTGATTAGTTTCAGTTTTCCCTAATCAACATGCAATGTCTACAACAATCACGACTATCCTCCACCGATAGCCCAAAACAGTTATTTCTAAACAGGAAATAAATGTATCTACAAATGCAAACTCAACATTTTCATAGGTGAGTGATTAAACTATTCAACTACACCTTTTGATCTCATAGCTCACAAATTTCAAGAATTAAACTTAATTCCACATTTTTCTCTAAATTAATTATGCAAATTAATTTATTACAACAGTTAGGGCTTTTCTCCCTTCCCTCAAAATTAACCCTAAGGTTCAATTTTATCAATTTAATACTATCAATGTCATTTTTCATGACCTTCAATCATACGATGTTTAATAGATGAAAAACCCCCTTTTTAAATTATAAATCAAACCCTAGCTTTTCCCAAAATTTTTGAACAACACCAACATATCAAAATGACTAAAACTTAGGACAAAGCCTATAGGATGGAGTAGGGTATCCCTACCTCGAAGCGAAGAACTCAAATGGAGAAGATGGCGAAAACCCAAGGTGCTCCAAATCCACTATTGCTCAGATTAAAACGAAGCTCTCGACCCACTCTATCTTTTTAACAAAGGATCTAGGATAGAAATACACTCTAAGTAGATCAAACCTAAGAGAGAAGGTGAGTGGAGGGAGAGAAAACACGGACCTAGGGTTCTGGAATAAAAAAGAGGATGAAAAAGTGTTTTAAAAACCATTGCTGCCTATTTAAATAAAACAGGCTCGCTCGAGCTACCAGACACAGAAAACTCTCGCTCGAGCCAAGAAGGTCTCGCTCGAGCCAACAACCCAAAAGCTCGCTCGAGCGACAAACCGCTCGTTCGAGCCAAAAACTCAAACCCTCAGGTTTGCGACCAGACGCACGCTCGAGCGACGGAACGTTCGCTCGAGCGAAGAACAAACCAGCTCGCTCGAGTGAATAAGAGCTCGCTCGAGCCAAGAAACACAGCTCTCAGGTCTATACCTAGACGCAGTCGCTCGCTCGAGCAAAGAAACCCTGGCTCGAGCGACGGACCAAAAACAAAGAGCTCGCTCGAGCGACTAACTGCTCGCTCGAGCGAAGGGTCAAAATTCTGGGCAGCAACCCTTTGCTCCCAAACACTACCAACCTGTAACAAACCTGCTTAATGCATCCCATAACTCAGAAATAAGACATTAAAGGACGACAACAACAATTATATAACAATAGGATATACGGAACCTAAGTCCGGATGCAACAACCAAATGGGAAAAGACCGGGGTCGCTATATGAAGTCCATTCAAGAAACCACTATACCTTAACGATCTATTTGGAAATTAAATAAAAAAGGAAGTTAAATAGAAAAGGAAATTGAATGAAAATTTAAGTTGAATAAAAATAAAAATGGAAGTTGCATAAAATTAAAAATGGAAGTTCATTGATGAAACCACTATACCTTAACGATCTATTTTGAAATTAAATAAAAAAGGAAGTTGAATAGAAAAGGAAATTGAATAAAAATGGAAGTTGAATAAAAAAAAAAATGGAAGTTGCATAAAATTGACAATGCAAGTTTATTCAAGAAACCACTATACCTTAACGATCTATTTGGAAATTAAATAAAAAAGGAAATTGAATAGAAAAGGAAATTGATTAAAATGGAGGTTCAATAAAAATAAAAATGGAAGTTGCATAAAATTAACAATGGAAGTTCATTAAAAAACGACTATACCTTAACGATTTATTTGGAAATTAAATAAAAAGGATGTTGAATAGAAAAAGAAATTGAATCAAAATGGAAGTCAAATAAAAATAAAAATGAAATTTCATCAAAAATTGAAAATGGAAGTTAATTTAGGAAACCACTATACCTTAACTACCTGTTTTGAAATTAAAATAAAAAGGGAGTTGAATAGAAAAGGAAATTGAATAAAAATGGAAGCCGAATAAAAATAAAAATGGAAGTTGCATAAAATTTACAATGAAAGTTCATGCAAGAAACCACTATACCTTAACGATTTATTTGGAAATTAAAGAAAAAGGAAGTTGAATAGAAAAGGAAATTGAATCAAAATGGAAGTTAAACAAAAATAAAAATGAAATTTCATCAAAAATTGAAAATGGATGTTAATTCAAGAAACCACTATACCTTAACGACCTATTTGGAAATTAAATAAAAAATGAAGTTGAATAGAAAAGGAAATAGAATAAAAATGGAAGTTGAATAAAAATGAAAATGGAAGTTGCATAAAATAAACAATGGAAGTCCATTCAAGAAACCACTATACCTTAAACGATCTATTTGGAAATTAAATAAAAAAGGAAGTTGAATAGAAAAGGAAATTGAATAAAAATGGAAATTGAATAAAAATAAAAATGGAAGTTGCATAAAATTAACAATGGAAGTTCATTCAAGAAACCACTATACCTTAACGATCTATTTGGAAATGAAATAAAAAAGGAAGTTGAATAGAAAAGCAAATTGAATAAAAATGAAAGTTGAATAAAAATAAAAAGGGAAGTTGCATAAAATTAACAATGGAAGTTTATTTAAGAAAGCACTATACCTTAACGATCTATTTGGAAATTAAATAAAAAAGGAAGTTGAATGGAAAACGAAATTGAATAAAAATGGAAGTCGAATAAAAATAAAAATGGAAGTTGCATAAAATTAACAATGAAAGTTTATTCAAGAAACTACTATACCTTAACGATTTATTTTGGAAATTAAATAAAAAAGGAGGTTGAATAGAAAAGGAAATTAAATAAAAATGGAAGTTGCATAAAATTAACAATGAAAGTTCATTCAAGAAACCACTATACCTTAACGATTTATTTGGAAATTAAATAAAAAAATAAGTAGAATAGAAAAAGAAATTGAATAAAAATAAAAATGGAAGTTGCATAAAATTAATAATGGATGTTCATTCAAAAAATCACTATACCTTAACGATCTATTTGGAAATTAAATAAAAAAAAGAGTTGAATAGAAAAGAAAATTGAATAAAAATGGAAGTTGAATAAAAATAAAAATGAAAGTTGCTTAAAAATTAACAATGGAAGTTCATTTAAAAAACCACTGTACCTTAACGATTTATTTGGAAATTAAATAAAAAAGGAAGTTGAATAGAAAAGGAAATTGAATCAAAATGGAAGTTAAATAAAAATAAAAATGAAATTTCATCAAAAATTGAAAATGGAAGTTAATTCAAGAAACCGCTAAACCTTAACGACCTATTTGGAAATTAAATAAAAAATGAAGTTGAATAGAAAAGGAAATTGAATAAAAATGGAAGTTGAATAAAAATGAAAATGGAAGTTGCATAAAATTAACCATGGAAGTCCAATCAAGAAACCACTATACCTTTAACGATCTATTTGGAAATTAAATAAAAAAGGAAGTTGAATAGAAAAGGAAATTGAATAAAAATGGAAATTGAATAAAAATAAAAATGGAAGTTGCATAAAATTAACAATGGAAGTTCATTCAAGAAACCACTATACCTTAACGATCTATTTGGAAATCAAATAAAAAAGGAAGTTGAATAGAAAAGCAAATTGAATCAAAATGGAAGTTGAATAAAAATAAAAATGGAAGTTGCATAAAATTAAGAATGGAAGTTTATTCAAGAAACCACTATACCTTAACGATCTAATTGGAAATTAAATAAGAAAGGAAGTTGAATAGAAAATGAAATTGAATAAAAAAGAAGTCGAATAAAAATAAAAATGGAAGTTGCATAAAATTAACAATGAAAGTTCATTCAATAAATCACTATACCTTAACGATTTATTTGGAAATTAAATAAAAAAGGATGTTGAATAGAAAAAGGAAATTGAATGAAAATGGAAGTTAAATAAAAATAAAAATGAAATTTCATCAAAAATTGAAAATGGAAATTAATTCAAGAAACCAGTATACCATAACGACCTATTTGGAAATTAAATAAAAAAGGAAGTTGAATAGAAAATGAAATTGAATAAAAATGGAAGTTGAATAAAAATAAAAACGGAAGTTGCATAAAATTAAGAATGGAAGTCCATTCAAGAAACCAGTATACGTTAACGATCTATTTGGAAATTAAATAAAAAAGGAAGTTGAATAGAAAAGGAAATTGAATAAAAATGGAAGTTGAATAAAAATAAAAATGGAAGTTGCATAAAATTAACAATGAAAGTTTATTCAAGAAACCACTATACCTTAACGATTTATTTGGAAATTAAATAAAAAAGGAGGTTGAATAGAAAAGGAAATTAAATAAAAATGGAAGTTGAATAAAAATAAAAATGGAAGTTGCATAAAATTAACAATGGAAGTCCAATCAAGAAACCACTATACATTAACGATCTATTTGGAAATTAAATAAGAAAGGAAGTTGAATAGAAAAGGAAATTGAATGAAAATTTAAGTTGAATAAAAATAAAAATGGAAGTTGCATAAAATTGAAAATGGAAGTTCATTCATGAAACTACTTGTAACGCCCTCAAAATAGTATATAAATCCCATCATTTCAGACATACAATGGTATAAAGAAATCAGCACATTTTCATTCATCAGAGTAATTATTACAACAATATTACATGTTAACAACAAAAGCAAGTGCCCTTTAGGCTTACAGTTTTCCAAGTTAACACTTGGTTACACAAAAGAAGAGTACTAACTCTATACAAAATAAGCCCGTGGCTTGATGTACACGTAATACAACAAAATAATCAAAAAGAGTCTTCAACTCTCATATCTATCCAAACTAAGTCCTTGGAGGTGGCATGCTACCTGTACTTGAAAATAATGTCTCATATAGGGTGAGCCAACGCCCAGTAGAGATATGCTAAACACAGTATGAGCAGTAACTAAGACATTAGCAATTGATAAATGTTTAACTTCCATAAATCAATTCATAACCCATTTCCATTTCATGACCACTATATTCATCTTTCATTTCATTTTCCATTTTCCATCATTTTTCCCAATTTACATCAATGGCTCAGAACCTGGCCAACCACTTATATGAGGCAATGACTCATATTAAACGCTTCCCGTTTTACAATAGATAAACATACTAGTTGTATCAACCTCTCAACAGATAAGCATACAAGCTGTATCCACATTTCAACAGATAAGCATATTAGCTATATCAACACTTCCAAAGATAAGCATATGAGCTGTATCAATACTTTAACTGACAAGCATATTAGCTGTATTAGTGGAGTCCATCCCCTATCTCCTCCCAAACAACATCCGGTTTAGAGGTTCATCCCCTATCTTCCCCTAAACCGTGGAATACATCCCCTATCTTCTCCCACACACACAACGTATATACACATAGATTATATACACAATCAATCAATACATAACGTTAATGTATTCTATCAACCGTCATACTCTATGACATAACCAATTGATTAGTTTTAGTTTGCCTAATCATCATGCATTGTCTACAACAATCAAAACTACCCTCCACGGGTAGCCCAAGCAATTATTTCTAAACAGATAATAAAAGCTCCAACAGATAAAATATCTATGTTTTCAAAAGTAAGCGATTAATAAATCCAACTCCACCATTTTACATTAAAATGAGTCAATTTCATTATTTCTAGCTCAATTCCATATAACCACAATTATCCCAAATTAATTATACCAATTAATTTATACAACAAATTAGGGTTTTCTACCCCATTTCCAAATATTGACCCAATGGTCTATATATCAACAACCAACAACAATATTATTATCTTGAAATCCAAAATACACATTTTTAGAATCAAAATAACAAACCCCTTTTCATCATTTTCAAACCCTAACTCCCAAACTCAACCATTTAACAAAATGTCCAAAAATCTATGTCAAAACCCATAGTAATGAGTAGGAATCCCTACCTCAAAAGATGAAACCCAACGAAGAAGACGACGAAAATGAAGATGCACCAAATCCCGAGATTCTTGGATCAAAAGGTAGCCCACGACGATCAACAACCTTTTTGTAAAGGTCAAAGGTTTGGAAAACACTCTAGCTAGATCAACACTTAGAGAGAAGTGAGAACTTTAGAGAGAGAAGCTCTCAAATGGAGTTTTTGAAAAGTAAGAGAGAGAGTGAGGATGAAAAAGTGACTTAGAAATGCCCAACTACCTTCTGTTATACGACATTCCCGCTCGAGCGGAGAACACAACGCTCGAGCGCAAGAAGTTCCGCTCGAGCGCCAAGACACAATAATAAAGTACATCCGCTCGAGCGCGAAAACCAGTCCGCTCGAGCGTGGATTTCCCCCTCCCAGAACTTACACCCTAAAGGTACTACCCGCTCGAGCGCCAACAAGACCGCTCGAGCGCAACCCGCTTGAGCGCAGGAAATCTGCTCGAGCGTAGAAAACACACCTGCAGAAGTTTTGCAGGGACACAAAATACTGGAAGAGTGTAAACCCTGCTCGAGCGCAAGAAGGCCCGCTCGAGCGGACAACCAAAAACCAAACTCCGCTCGAGCAGAATAACCCGCTCGAGCGCAACACCGAAAACCTGGGCGACTAGGATTGAGACTTAGGCTCACTCAACCTGTAACACACCTGCCCAAAACATTCCCAAAACCCAAACACAAAGAGTAAAGGGCGTAACAAGATAATTACTACTATCAACTTCACGGAACCGAGTCCGGAATGCAACTGAACAGTAAAGGGACAACCGGGATCGCTATAACCTCCCCCCATTAAAGAATTTTGTCCCCGAAATTAAGCACAAGTTTGTCAAAAACTGGTTTTCTCCATCCTCAATAATATTACAACATTATATTAAGCATTCCGACCCATTACCGGTCAATCTCATCTCTTCTCAAGAGGCATTTCACATTACACATAACAACCTGCATTATCAACATGCATCCCTTTGAAATTTACCAATTTCAACTCATTTTCCACAATTTCATAACACATGCAACATTAATATCATACTTGCATTTCCACAATACTTAACATATATAATGTTAACATAACTTCCATTTACCAAAACATTCACAATGTTTTACAACTTAAGACATACATAATGCTCTCAAAGTTCAATAACGTTACAAAATTTCTATACATGATTACACATCAACAAACAAGTCCGGATATTTCTCACGGACCTCTAACTCACGTTCCCAAGTGGCTTCCTTCACTCCGTGATGTTTCCACAAAACCTTTACCAAGGGAATGGTCTTGCCTCGCAAGACTTGATCCCGTCTATCCAAGACCCGAACCGGTCTCTCCTCATACGAGGCATCCTCATCTACCTCCAAATCGGTCCAATCCAACACATGGGACGGATCGGGCTCATACTTCCGAAGCATACTAACATGAAACACGTCATGCACCCCGGACAACTGCGGTGGCAAAGCCAAACGGTAAGCAACTTCCCCAACCCTCTCAAGGATCTCAAAGGGGCCAATAAACTGAGGGGATAACTTCTCACTCTTCCCGAACCTCATCAAACCTCGCCTAGGTGATATTTTCAAGAAAACATGATCACCTACCTCAAATGCCAAAGGCCTCCTCCTACGGTCGGCATAACTTTTTTGGCGACTCTGGGCTATAACAAGCCTCCTACGGATAAGCTCAATCTTCTCCGTCGTCTCTCTAACCAACTCCGGGCCCAACAAAGGCGCATCACCCACCTCGGCCCAACAAACTGGAGACCTATACGGTCGGCCATACAAGGCCTCAAACAGTGCCATACTGATACTAGACTAGAATGGAAGTTGCATAAAAAGGAAGTTGAATAGAAAAGTAAATTGAATGAAAATTTAAGTTGAATAAAAATAAAAATGGAAGTTGCATAAAATTAAAAATGGAAGTTCATTCATGAAACCACTATACCTTAACGATTTATTTGGAAATTAAATAAAAAAAGAAGTTGAATAGAAAAGGAAATTGAATAAAAATGGAAGTTGCATAAAATTAACAATGGAAGTTTATTCAAGAAACCACTATAACTTAACGATTTATTTGGAAATTAAATAAAAAAGGAAGTAGAATAGAAAAGGAAATTGAATAAGAATAGAAGTCCAATAAAAATAAAAATGGAAGTTGCACAAAATTAACAATGGAAGTTCATTCAAGAAACCACTATACCTTAACGATTTATTTGGAAATTAAATAAAAAAGGATGTTGAATAGAAAAAGAAATTGAATCAAAATGGAAGTAAAAAAAAAATAAAAATGAAATTTCAACAAAAATTGAAAATGGAAGTTAATTCAGGAAACCACTATACCTTCACTACCTATTTAGAAATTAAATAAAAAAGGAAATTGAATAAAAATGGAAGTTGAATAAAAATAAAAATGGAAGTTGCGTAAAATTAACAACGGAAGTTCATTCAAAAAACCACTATACCTTAACGATCTATTTGGAAATTAAATAAAAAAAGAAGTTGAATAAAAATAAAAATGAAAGTTGCATAAAAATTAACAATGGAAGTTCATTCAAGAAACCACTATACCTTAACGATTTATTTGGAAATTAAATAAAAAAGGAAGTTGAATAGAAAAGGAAATTGAATCAAAATGGAAGTTAAATAAAAATAAAAATGAAATTTCATCAAAATTGAAAATGGAAGTTAATTCAAGAAACCACTATACCTTAACGACCTATTTGGAAATTAAATAAAAAATGAAGTTGAATAGAAAAGGAAATTGAATAAAAATGGAAGTTGAATAAAAATGAAAATGGAAGTTGCATAAAATTAACAATGGAAGTTCATTCAAGAAACCACTATACCTTAACGATCTATTTGGAAATTAAATAAAAAAGGAAGTTGAATAGAAAAGGAAATTGAATAAAAATGGAAATTGAATAAAAATAAAAATGGAAGATGCATAAAATTAACAATGGAAGTTCATTCAAGAAACCACTATACCTTAACGATCTATTTGGAAATGAAATAAAAAAAGAAGTTGAATAGAAAAGCAAATTGAAGAAAAATGGAAGTTGAATAAAAATAAAAATGGAAGTTGCATAAAATTAACAATGGAAGTTTATTCAAGAAACCACTATACCTTAACGATCTATTTGGAAATTAAATAAAAAAGGAAGTCTAATGGAAAAGGAAATTCAATAAAAATGGAAGTCGAATAAAAATAAAAATGGAAGTTGCATAAAATTAACAATGAAAGTTCATTCAAGAAACCACTATACCTTAACGATTTATTTGGAATTAAATAAAAAAATAAGTTGAATAGAAAAGGAAATTGAATAAAAATGGAAGTTGAATAAAAATAAAAATGGAAGTTGCATAAAAGTAACAATGGAAGTTCATTAAAAAAACCACTGTACCTTAACGATCTATTTGGAAATTAAATAAAAAAAAAGTTGAATAGAAAAGGAAATTGAATGAAAACGGAAGTTGAATAAAAAAAAAAAAAAGAAAGTTGCTTAAAAATTAACAATGGAAGTTCATTTAAGAAACCACTATACCTTAACGATTTATTTGGAAATTAAATAAAAAAGGGAGTTGAATAGAAAAAGGAAATTGAATCAAAATGGAAGTTAAATAAAAATAAAAATGAAATTTCATCGAAAATTGAAAATGAAAGTCAATTCAAGAAACCGCTAAACCTTAACGACCTATTTGGAAATTAAATAAAAAATGAAGTTGAATAGAAAAGGAAATTGAATAAAAATGGAAGTTGAATAAAAATGAAAATGGAAGTTGCATAAAATTAACGATGGAAGTCCATTCAAGAAACCACTATACCTTTAACGATCTATTTGGAAATTAAATAAAAAAGGAAGTTGAATAGAAAAGAAAATTGAATAAAAATGGAAATTGAATAAAAATAAAAATGGAAGCTGTATAAAATTAACAATGGATGTTCATTCAAGAAACCACTATACCTTAACGATCTATTTGGAAATCAAATAAAAAAGGAAGTTGAATAGAAAAGCAAATTGAATAAAAATGGAAGTTGAATAAAAATAAAAATGGAAGTTGCATAAAATTAACAATGGAAGTTTATTCAGGAAACCACTATACCTTAACGATCTATTTGGAAATTAAATAAAAAAGGAAGTTGAATAGAAAAGGAAATTGAATAAAAATGAAGTCGAATAAAAATAAAATTGGAAGTTGCATAAAATTAACAATAAAAGTTCATTCAAGAAATCACTATACCTTAACGATTTATTTGGAAATTAAATAAAAAATGTTGTTGAATAGAAAAAGAAATTGAATCAAAATGGAAGCTAAATAAAAATAAAAATGAAATTTCATCAAAAATTGAAAATGGAAGTTAATTCAAGAAACCACTATACCTTAACGACCTATTTGGAAATTAAACAAAAAAGGAAGTTGAATAGAAAAGGAAATTGAATAAAAATGGAAGTTGAATAAAAATAAAAACGGAAGTTGCATGAAATTAACAATGGAAGTCGATTCAAGAAATCACTATACCTTAACGATCTATTTGGAAATTAAATAAAAAAGGAAGTTGAATAGAAAAGGAAATTGAATAAAAATGGAAGTTGAATAAAAATAAAAGTGGAAGCTGCATAAAATTAACAATGGAAGTTGTAACGCCCTCAAAATAATAACATTAAACCCATCAATTTAGACATGCATTGATATAAGAGACAAACATCATTCTATTCCACAGAGTAACTCTTTACAAGAAGCATTACATGTTAACAACAGAATCAAATGCCCTATGGGCTTACAGCTTTCCAAGCTAACACTTGGTTACAAAGAGGAGAGTACTAACTCAAATACACATTAAGCCCTTGGCTTGAAATTACATGTAATACAACAAAGGATAACCAAAACCACAAACGTCTGCCTGCCTCTAGCCTCCTAAGCGATGACCTTGGAGGTGGCATGCTTCATGTACCTGAAAATGGTGTCCCATATAGGGTGAGCCACAGCCCAGTAGAAATACACTAAATCAACTATGAACAATGACCAAAAGATTAGTAGTTAATAGATGGTCAACCCTTATACATTCATTTACACCTTATTATAATTCCATTACAATCAAGTCTATGTTACAATTCACTTTCCATTTCTTATTCAACATTAAATTTGAAAACAAGGCTCAGTACTCTGGCCAAAACCTTTGATGAGATTATAGTTCATCACTAGAACACTTTCGAAAATTTAAGGTGGATACACATTTTGGTGTTGTATCAATAGCACATAAACCACTTCCATACTTCAAATCAAATTTAACGATGATGATATACATTTTAGTGCTATATCAAATCAAACAAACTTTTCAATAGATAAGCATATGAGCTATATCACTACTACAACAGATAAGCATATGAGCTGTATCACTACTACAATGGGAGAGCATATGAGCTGCATCCCTAGGTCCATCCCCCATCTTCCCATAACCATTAACCGGTTTAGAGGTACATCCCCCATCTTCCCCTAAACCGTGGAGTACATCCCCCATCTCCTCCCATACACAAGTAATGCATATAAACACAGAATCATATACGCAATCAATCAATACATAAAATTAATGTATACTATCAACCGTCCACACATAATGCATATAAACACATTGGTGGTGTGCGTAATCCATCAATACATAAAGTTAATGTATTCTATCAACCCTCATACTCTATGACACATCCAATTGATTAGTTTTAGTTTGCCTAATCATCATGCATTGTCTACAACAATCAAAACTACCCTCCACCGGTAGCCCAAGCAATTATTTCTAAACAGAAAATAAATGCACAAATGGATAATATATCAACATTTCAACTAGGTGAGCAATAAATGATTCAACTACACCCTTTAGTGCCATACATTCCCAATTTCAACATTCTCAATTCAATTCCTCATTTTCTTTAATTAATCATACACATTAATTAATTAAACCAATTAGGGCAAATAGCCATAATTCACAAAACAACCCTAAGGTTCCATTTCCATCAATGTTCCAACATTAATCTCATTTCTCTATGCCTAACTTGCATATAGGTTTATATAATTAAAACCCCAACTTTTGTAAAATTACACAAAGGCCCAAACTTTCTCAAAAATTACCCAACAACCCCCAACATATCAAAATGCTAAAATTCAAAGACAAAGCTCATAAGATGGAGTAGGTTATCCCTACCTCGGAGTTTGAGCTCCAACGGAGATGAAGACCAAGACCCAACGTGCTCCAAATCTCAACTATTTCAGATTAAAACAAAGATCTCGACACCCTCTATCTTTTTAACAAAGGACTTAGGATAGATTCACACTAGAGAGAGATGAAATCCTAGAGAGAAGATAAGTTTAGAGAGAGAGAGAGAGTCGGCTGCTAGGGTTTCAAAAAGAAAAAGATGAAAAAGTGATGTTTAAAATCGCTGCTGCCTGCAGATATAAAACAGGCTCGCTCGAGCGAAGACTTGGTCGCTCGAGCGACCAAACACAGAAAACTCCGCTCGAGCCAAAAAGGTCTCGCTCGAGCCAACACCCAGAACCTCGCTCGAGCGACAAACTGCTCGCTCGAGCCAACAACTCGAACCTACAGGTCTGTAATTAGACGCACGCTCGAGCAAAGGGACGCTCGCTCGAGTGAAGAACAACCAGATCGCTCGAGCGAAGAAAAGCTCGCTCGAGCCAAGAAATGCAACTCTCAGGTCCAGAACTAGACGCAATCTCTCGCTCGAGCGAAGCCACTCTGGCTCGAGCCACCAGACACAAAACTCCACGCTCGCTCGAGCGACCAACTTCTCGCTCGGCGAAGGTCCAAAATTCTGGGCAGGCAACCTAAGGCTCCAAACACACCAACTTGAAACAAACCTGCCCAACGCATCCTATAATTCAAATACAAAGTATGAAAGGATGTAAACCAGAAATGAACAACTGCTAACATCTACGGAACCAAGTCTGGATCACTGTACAACAAGGGTTAAAACCCGGGATCGCTATAGAAGTCCATTCAATAAACCACTATACCATAACGATATATTTGGAAATTAAATAAAAAAGGAAGTTGGATAGAAAAGGAAATTGAATGAAAATTTAAGTTGAATAAAAATAAAAATGGAAGTTGCATAAAATTAACAATGGAAGTTCATTCAAAAAACCACTATACCTTAACGATCTATTTGGAAATTAAATAAAAAAGGAAGTCCAATAAAAAAGCAAATTGAATAAAAATGGAAGTTGAATAAAAATAAAAATGGAAGTTGCATAAAATTAACAATGAAAGTTCATTCCAGAAACACTATACCTTAACGATCTATCTGGAAATTAAATAAAAAAGAAGTTGAATAGAAAAGGAATTAATAAAAATGGAGTTGAATAAAATAAAAATGGAAGTTGCATAAATTAACAATGGAAGTTCATTCAAGAAACCACTATACCTTAACGATCTATTTGGAAATTAAATAAAAAAAGAAGTTGAATAGAAAAGGAAATTGAATAAAAATGGAAGTCGAATAAAAATAAAAATGGAATTTGCATAAAATTAACAATGGAAGTTCATTCAAGAAACCACTCTACTTTAACGATTTATTTGGAAATTAAATAAAGAAGGAAGTTGAATGGAAAAGGAAATTGAATCAAAATGGAAGTTAAATAAAAAAAAAAATGAAATTTCATCAAAAATTGAAAATGGAAGTTAATTCAAGAAACCACTATACCTTAACGACCTATTTGGAAAGTAAATAAAAAAGGAAGTTGAATAGAAAAGGAAATTGAATAAAAATGGAAGTTGAATAAAAATAAAAATGGAAGTTGCATAAAATTAACAATGGAAGTCAATTCAAGAAACCACTATACCTTAACGATCTATGGGGAAATTAAATAAAAAAGAAAATTGAATAGAAAGGGAAATTGAATAAAATTTGAAGTTGAATAAAAGTAAAAATGGAAGTTGCATAAAATTAAAAATGGAAGTTAATTCAAGAAACCACTACACCTTAACGAGTTATTTGAAATTAAATAAAAAAGGAAGTTGAATAGAAAAGGAAAATTGAATAAAAATGGAAGTTGAATAGAAAAAGAAATTGAATAAAATTTGAAGTTCAATAAAAATAAAAATGGAAGTTGCATTAAATTAAAAATGGAAGTTTATTCAAGAAACCAATATACCTTAACGATTTATTAGGAATAAAATAAAAAAGGAAGTTGAATAGAAAAGAAAATTGAAAAAAATGGAAATTGAATAAAAATAAAAATGGAAGCTGCATAAAATTAACAATGGAAGTCCATTCAACAAACCACTATACCATAACGATATATTTGGAAATTAAATAAAAAAGGAAGTTCGATCGAAAAGCAAATTGAATGAAAATTTAAGTTGAATAAAAATAAAAATGGAAGTTGCATAAAATTAAAAATGGAAGTTCATTCAAGAAACCACCATCCCTTAACGATCTATTTGGAAATCAAATAAAAAAGGAAGTTAAATAGAAAAGCAAATTGAATAAAAATGGAAGTTGAATAAAAATAAAAATGGAAGTTGCATAAAATTAAAAATGGAAGTTCATTCAAGAAACCACTATACCTTAACGATCTATTTGGAAATTAAATAAAAAAGGAAGTTGAATAGAAAAGGAAATTGAATAAAAATGGAAGTCGAATAAAAATAAAAATGGAAGTTGCATAAAATTAACAATGAAAGTTCATTCAAGAAACCACTATACCTTAACGATTTATTTGGAAATTAAATAAAAAAGGAAGTTGAATAGAAAAGGAAATTGAAGCAAAATGGAAGTTGAATAAAAATAAAAATGGAAGTTCATTCAAGAAACCACTATACCTTAACGATTTATTTGGAAATTAAATAAAAAGGAAGTTTCAATGGAAAGGGAAGTTGAATAAAAATGAAGTTGAATAAAAATAAAAATGGAAATTGCATAAAATTAACCATGGAAAGTCATTCAAGAACCCACTATACTTAAGATTTTTTGAAAATTAAAATAAAAAGGAAGTTGAATAGAAAAGGAAATTGAAGCAATATGGAAGTTGAATAAAAATAAAAAAGGAAGTTGCATAAAATTAACAATGGAAGTTCCTTCAAGAACCAATATACCTTAAAGATTTATTTAGAAATTAAAAAAAATGAAGTTGAATAGAAAGGAAAATTGAATAAAATGGAAGTTCAATAAAAATAAAAAATGAAATTTCATCAAAAATTGAAAATGGAAGTTAATTCATGAAGACACTATACTTAACGACAATGTGGAAACTCAATAAAAAGGAAGTTGAATAGAAAAGGAAAATTGAATAAAAATGAATTGAATAAAAAAAAAAACGGAAGTTGCATGAAATTAAGAATGGAAGTCGATTCAAGAAACCACTATACCTTAACGATCTATTTGGAAATTAAATAAAAAAGGATGTTGAATAGAAAAAGAAATTGAATAAAAATGGAAGTTGAATAAAAATAAAAATCGAAGTTGCATAAAATTAACAATGGAAGTTCATTCAAGAAGCAACTATACCTTAACGATCTATTTGGAAATTAAAATAAAAAGGAAGTTGAATAGAAAAGGAAATTGAAAAAAAATGGAAGTCGAATAAAAATAAAAATGGAAGTTGCATAAAATTAAAAATGGAAGTTCATTCAAGAAACCACTATACCTTAACGATCTATTGGAAATTAAAATAAAAAGAAGTTGATAAAGAAGTGAAAAAGAAATTGAATATAAAAATGGAAGTTGAATTAAATTAAAATGGAAGGCATAAAATTAACATGGAAGTTCATTCAAGAAACCACTATACCTTAACGATTTATTTGGAAATTAAATAAAAAGAAGGAATAGTGAATAAAATGAATTGAATCAAAATGGAAGTTAATAAAAATAAAATGAATTTCATCAAAAATTGAAAATGGAAGTTAATTCAAGAAACACTATACTTAACGACCTACTTGGAAATTAAATAAAAATGAAATTGAATAGAGAAGGAAATAGAATAAAAATAAGTTGAATAAAAATGAAAGGAAGTTGCTTAAAATTAACAGTGGAAGTCCCTTCAAGAAACCACTATACCTTAACGATCTATTTGGAAATTAAACAAAAAAGGAAGTTGAATAGAAAACAAGGAAATTGAATAAAAATGGAAATTGAATAAAATAAAAATGGAAGTTGCATAAAATTAACAATGGAAGTTTATTCAAGAAACCACAATACCTTAACGATTTATTGGAAATTATATAAAAAAGGAAGTTGAATAGAAAAAGAAATCGAATCGAAATGGAAGTTAAATAAAAATAAAAATGAAATTTCATCAAATTGAAAATGGAAGTTAATTCAGGAAACCACTAACCTTAACTACCTATTTAGAAATTAAATAAAAAAGGAAGTTGAATAGAAAAGGAAATTGAATAAAAATGGAAGTTGAAAAAATAAAAATGGAAGTTGCATAAAATTAACAATGGAAATTCATTCAAAAAAACACCATACCTTAACGATCCGTGAATTTAAATTAAATTAAAAAAGAAGTTGAATAGAAAAAGAAATCGAATAAAAATGAGTAGTTGAATAAAAAGTAAAATCAAAGTTGCATAAAAATTAACAATGCAAGTTAATTCAAGAAACCACTATACCTTAAAGATTTATTTGGAAATTAAATAGAAAAAGAAGTTGAATAGAAAGGAAATTGAATCAAATGAAGTAAATAAAAATAAAAATGAGAATTTCATCACAAATTGAAAATGGAAGTTATTTCAAGAGACCACTCTACCTTAACGACCTATTGGAAATTAAATAAAAAATAAGTTGAATAGAAAAGGAATTGAATAAAAATGGAAGTTGAATAACAATGAAAAGGGAAGTTGCATAAAAATTAACAATGGAAGTCCATTCAAGAAACCACTATACTTTAACGATCTATTTGGAAATTAAATAACAAAGAAGTTGAATAGAAAAGGAAATTGAACAAAAATGGAAATTGAATAAAAATAAAAACGGAAGTTGCATAAAATTAACAATAGATATCCATTCAAGAAACCACTATACCTTAACGATCTGTTTGGAAATTAAATTAAAAAGGAAGTTGAATAGAAAAAGAAATTGAATAAAAATGGAAGTTGAATAAAAATCAAAATGGAAGTTGCATAAAATTAACAATGGAAGTGCATTGAAGAAACAACTATACCTTAACGATCTATTTGGAAATTAAATAAAAAAAAAGTTGAATAGAAAAGAAATTGAATGAAAATAAGTTGAATAAAAATAAAAAAATGGAAGTTCATTCAAGAAACCACTATACCTTAACGATATTTGGAAATTAAATAAAAAAGAAAGTTGTATAGAAAAGGAAATTGAATAAAAATAGAAGTAAAATAAAAATAAAAATAGAAGTTGCATAAAATTAAAATTGGAAGTTCATTCAAGAAACCACTATAACTTAACGGTTTATTTGGAAATTAAATAAAAAATGAAGTTGAATAGAAAAGAAAATTGAATCAAAATGGAAGTTAAATAAAAAAAAATGAAATTTCATAAAAAATTGAAAATGGAAGTTAATTCACGAAACGACTATACCTTAACGACCTATTTGGAAAGTAATAAAAAAGGAAGTTGAATAGAAAAGCAAATTAAATAAAAATGGAAGTTGAATAAAAATAAAAATGAAAGTTGCATAAAATTAACAATGGAAGTCCATTCAATAAACCACTACAACATAACGATATATTTGGAAATTAAATAAAAAAGGAAGGTGAATAGAAAAAGGAAATTGAATGAAAATTTAAATTGAATAAAAATAAAAATGGAAATTGCATGAAATTGAAAATAGAAGTTCATTCAAGAAACCACTATACCTTAAAGATCTATTTGGAAATCAAATAAAAAAGAAAGTTGAATAGAAAAGCAAATTGAATAAAAATAGAAGTTGAATAAAAATAAAAATGGAAATTGCATAAAATTAACAATGGAAGTTTATTCAAAAAACCACTATACCTTAACGATCTATTTGGAAATTAAATAAAAAAGGAAGTTGAAAAGAAAAGGAAATTGAATAAAAATGGAAGTCGAATAAAAATAAAATTGGAAGTTGTATAAAATTAACAATGAAAGTTCGTTCAAAAAACCACTATACCTTAACGATTTATTTGGAAATTAAACAAAAAAGGAAGTTGAATAGAAAAGAAATTGAAGCAAAATGGAAGTTGATTAAAAATAAAAATAAAGTCGCATAAAATTAAATGAAAGTTCGTTCAAGAAACCATTATACTTAACGATTTATTGGAATTAAATAAAAAAGGAAATTGATATAAAAGGAAATTGAAGTAAAATGGAAATTTAATAAAACTAAAAATGGAAGTTGCATAAAATTAACAATGGAAGTTCATTCAAGAAACCACTATACCTTAACGATCTATTTGCAAATTAAATAAAAAATGAAGTTGAATGGAAGTTCATTCAAGAAACCACTATACCTTAACGATTTATTTGGAAAATAAATAAAAAAGGAAGTTCAATAGAACAGGAAATTGAATACAAATGGAAGCCGAAGAAAAATAAAAATGGAAGTTGCATAAAATTAACAATGGAAGTTTATTCAAGAAACCACTATACCTTAACGATTTGTTTGGAAAGTAAATAAAAAAAAGTTGAATAGAAAAGGAAATTGAATCAAAATGGAAGTTAAATAAAAATAAAAATGAAATTTCATCAAAAATTGAAAATGGAGCTTAATTCAAAAACACTATACCTTAACGACCTTTGGAAATTAAAGAAAAAAAGAAGTTGAATAGAAAATAAAAATGGAATTTGCATAAAATTAACAACGGAAGTCCATTCAAGAAACCACTATACCTTAACGATCTATTTGGAATTTAAATAAAGAAGGAAGTTGAATAGAAAAGGAAATTGAATGAAAATTTAAGTTGAATAAAAATAAAAATTGAAGTTGCATAAAATTAAAAATGGAAGTTCATTCAAGAAACCACTATACCTTAACGATCTATTTCGAAATTAATTAAAAATGGAAGTCGAATAAAAATAAAAATGGAAGTTGCATAAAATTAACAATGAAAGTTCGTTCAAGAAACCACTATACCTTGACGATCTATTTGGAAATTAAATAACAAAAGAAGTTGAATAGAAAAGGAAATTTAATAAAAATGGAAGTTGAATAAAAATAAAAATGAAAGTTGCATAAAAATTAACAATGGAAGTTCATTAAAGAAACCACTATACCTTAACGATTTATTTGGAAATTAAATAAAAAAGGAAGTTGAATAGAAAAGAAAACTGAATGAAAATGGAAGTTAAATAAAAAAAAAATGAAATTTCATCAAAAATTGAAAATGGAAGTTAATTCAAGAAACCACTATACTTTAACGACCAATTTGGAAATTAAACAACAAATGAAGTTGAATAGAAAAGGAAATTTGATAAAAATGAAAGTTGAATAGAAAAGGAAATTGAATAAAATTTGAAGTTAAATAAAAATAAAATTTGAAGTTGAATAAAATAAAAATGGAAGTTGCATAAAATTAAAAATGGCAGTTTATTCAAGAAACCAATATACCTTAACGATTGATTTGGAAATTAAATAAAAAAGGAAGTTGAATAAAAATGGAAATTGAATAAAAATAAAAATGGAAGTTGCATAAAATTAACAATGGAAGTCCATTGAATAAACCACTATACCATAACGATATATTTGGAAATTAAATAAAAAAGGAAGTTGAATAGAAAAGGAAATTGAATGAAAATTTAAGTAGAATAAAAATAAAAATGGAAGTTCATTCAAGAAACCACTATACCTTAACGATCTATTTGGAAATCAAATAAAAAAGGAAGTTGAATAGAAAAGCAAATTGAATAAAAATGGAAGTTGAATAAAAATAAAAATAGAAGTTGCATAAAATTAACAATGGAAGTTTATTCAAGAAACGACTATACCTTAACGATCTATTTGGAAATTAAATAAAAAAGGAAGTTGAATAAAAAAGGAAATTGAATAAAAATGGAAGTCGAATAAAAATAAAAATAGAAGTTGCATAAAATTAACAATGAAAGTTTGTTCAAGAAACCACTATAGCTTAACGATTTATTTGGAAAGTAAATAAAAAAAGAAGTTGAATAGAAAAGGAAATTGAAACAAAATGGAAGTTGAATAAAAAGAAAAATGGAAGTTGCATAAAATTAACAATAGAAGTTCATTCAAGAAACCACTATACCTTAACGATTTATTTGGAAATTAAATAAAAAAGGAAGTTGAATAGAAAAGGAAATTAAATCAAAATGGAAGTTAAATAAAAATAAAAATGAAATTTCGTCAAAAATTGAAAATGGAAGTTAATTCAAGAAACCACTATACCTTAACGACCTATTTGGAAATTAAATAAAAAAAGAAGTTGAATAGAAAATAAAAATGGAAGTTGCATAAAATTAACAATGGAAGTCCATTCAAGAAACCACTATACCTTAACGATCTATTTGGAAATTAAATAAAAAAGGAAGTTGAATAGAAAAGGAAATTGAATGAAAATTTAAGTTGAATAAAAATAAAAATTGAAGTTGCATAAAATTAAAAATGGAAGTTCATTCAAGAAACCACTATACATTAACGATCTATTTCGAAATTAAATAAAAATGGAAGTCGAATAAAAATAAAATGGAAGTTGCATAAAATTAACAATGAAAGTTCGTTCAAGAACCACTATACCTTCACGATCTATTTGGAAATTAAATAAAAAAAGAAGTTGAATAGAAAAGGAAATTTAATAAAATGGAAGTTGAATAAAAATAAAAATGAAAGTTGCATAAAATTAACAAGGAAGTTCATTCAAGAAACCACTATACCTTAACGATTTATTTGGAAATTAAATAAAAAAGGAAGTTGAAGAGAAAAGGAAATTGAATGAAAATGGAAGTTAATTCAAGAAACCACTATACCTTAACGACCAATTTGGAAATTAAACAAAAAATGAAGTTGAATAGAAAAGGAAATTGAATAAAAATGGAAGTTGAATAGAAAAGGAAATTGAATAAAATTTGAAGTTGAATAAAAATAAAAATGGAAGTTGCATAAAATTAAAAATGGAAGTTTATTCAAGAAACCAATACCTTTAACGATTTATTTGTAAATTAAATAAAAAAGGAAGTTCAATAGAAAAGGAAATTGAATAAAAATGGAAATTGAATAAAAATAAAAATGGAAGTTGCATAAAATTAACAATGGAAGTCCATTCAATAAACCACTATACCATAACGATATATTTGGAAATTAAATAAAAAAGGAAGTTGAATAGAAAAGGAAATTGAATGAAAATTTAAGTAGAATAAAAATAAAAATGGAAGTTCATTATAGCGATCCCGGTATTCCCTTACTGTATTTGTCGTATTTCAGACCTTGGTTCCGTGGAGTTGATAGTTGTATCCATCTTATTGTCATCCTTTGATTCCATTTCTTGAGTTTTAGAATGTGTCGGGCTTGTTTCGAGCAGGTGGGTTGAGCCTTGGTCTAAAATCTTGTTTCTGTGTTTTGGTCGTTCCGCTCGAGCGGGTCTTGGAGCGCTCGAGCGGATATTGCCCACTCCCAGTATTTTGGTGCCCTGCAAAACTTCTGCAGGTTGGTTTTCTACGCTCGAGCGGGTTTCTTGCGCTCAAGCGTGTCGCGCTCGAGCGGGATTGTTGGCGCTCGAGCGGCTAGTACTTTTTGGCGTAAGTTCTGGGAGTTAGAAATTTGCGCTCGAGCGGACTGGTTTTTCACGCTCGAGTGGATGAGCTTTATTCTTGTGCCTTGGCGCTCGAGCGGGAATTCTTGCGCTCGAGCGGACCATTGTTTTTGTTCTTGACGCTCGAGCGTTGTGTTTTCCTCTCGAGCGGGAATGTCGTATAACAGTGCGCAGCTGGGCATTTTTGAATCATTTTCTACACTTCCTTTCTCTCTCTTACTTTTCCAAAAAGCTATTTTGAGAGTTCCTCTCACTAAAACCCTAACTTCTCTCTTAGGATTGATCTAGTAGGAGTTGTTTTCTCACCTTGGGCCTTTACAAAGTTGTGTTGATCGTCGAGGCTATATTTTTAATCTGAAAATTTCGGGATTTGGAGCATTTCCGTTTTCTTCATCTCCTTCGTTGGGCCATCATTGGAGTAGGGATAACCTACTCCATCTCATGAGCTTTGTCTTTGAATTTTAGCATTTTGATATGTTGGGAGTTGTTGGGTAATTTTGGAGAAAGTTTGGGCCTTTTGTAATTTTACAAAAGTTGGGGTTTAATTATATAAACCTATATGCAAGTTAGGCATAGAGAAATGAGATTAATGTTGGAACATTGAGGGAAATGGAACCTTAGGGTTGTTTTGTGAATTATGGCTATTTGCCCTAATTGGTTTAATTAATTAATACGTATGATCAATTAGAGAAAATGAGGAATTGAATTGAGAATGTTGAAATTGAGAATGTATGGCACTAAAGGGTGTAGTTGAATCATTTATTGCTCACCTAGTTGAAATGTTGATATATTATCCGTTTGTGCATTTATTTTCTGTTTAGAAATATTGTTTGGGCTACGGTGGAGGTAGTTTTTGATTGTTGAGACAATGCATGATGATTAGGCAAACTAAACTAATCAATTGGATGTGTCATAGAGCATGACGGTTGATAGAATACATTAACTTTATGTATTGATGGATTATGCACATAACCAATGTGTTTATATGCATTATGTGTAGACGGTTGATAGTAAACATTAATTCATGTATTGATTGATTACGTATATGATTCTGTGTTTATATGTATTGCTTGTGTATGGGAGGAGATGGGGATGTACTCCACGGTTTAGGGAAGATGGGGGATGTACTCTAAACCGGTTGATGGTTATGGGAAGATGGGGGATAGACCAGGGATGCAGCTCATAGGCTCTCCCATTGTAGTAGTGATACAGCTCATATGCTTATCTATTGAAGTGTTGATACAGCTCATATGCTTATCTATTGAAGTGTTGATACAGCTCATATGCTTATCCGTTGAAGTGTTGATACAGCTCATATACTTATCCGTTGTAGTTGTGATATAGCTCATACGCTTATCTATTGGAATGTTTGTTTGATTTGATATAGCACTAAAATGTATATCATTATCGTTTGTGAAGTGTGAAGATGTTGTTGGATTGATATAGCATTTGAATGTATATCATTTGAGAAGTATGGAAGTGGTTCATGGGTTATTGATACAAATGCCAAAATGTGTATCCATCCTGAAATTTGACAGTGTTCTAGTAATGAATTATAATCTCATCAAATGTGTTGGCCAGAGTACTGAGCCTTGTTTTCAAACTCAATGTTGAATAAGAAATGGAAAGTGAATTGTAACATAGACTTGATTGTCATGGAATTGTAATAAGATGTAAATGAATGTATAAGCGTCGACCATCTATTAACTGCTAATCTCTTAGTCATTGTTCATAGTTGGTTTAGTGTATTTCTACTGGGCTGTGGCTCACCCTATATGGGACACCATTTTCAAGTACATGAAGCATGCCACCTCTAAGGACATCGCCTGAAAGGCTAGAGGCAGGCAGACGTTTGTGGTTTTGGTTATCTTTTGTTGTATTACATGTAATTTCAGCTAAGGGCTTAATGTGTATTTGAGTTAGTACTCTCCTCTTTGTAACCAAGTGTTAGCTTGGAAAGCTGTAAGCCCATAGGGCATTTGATTCTGTTGTTAACATGTAATGCTTCTTGTAAAGAATTACTCCGTGGAATAGAATGATGTTTGTCTCTTATTCAATGCATGTCTAAATTAATGGGTTTAAATGTTATTATTTTGAGGCGTTACAACTTGGTATCAGAGCGTACCGGTTCGAATACTTTGGGTACGTGGGAATTATTAGGATCACAATGGGTTTGTCTCGCTTGTTAGGACTTAGATGTAATGTTATGTGCTTATGTGATAACATGTTTATGTGACTATTTGGGTATGAGATTTAGTTTCTTGGATGTTGATTGTATCCTTGGGTTTCTGGGCGTCCTGTTGGAAAAGCACTTGATCAATGCTGTTTCTAACCGGAACTCTAGTAACGCCTCGGGACTATCATTATCCGAAAACGAAATTCGTAAGTGCTTATGTGTTTATGTGCTTACGTGGAGTGAATTACAGTTGTCCATGCATTAGGACGCGAGTGTTTAGCTCCGGCACATTTATGAATGTGCTAATATCCTTTGTTACTTTTACTAGGATGCCTAGGCGAGGAAGTTGTGATTTCCCTCCTTCCGCTCGGGAAGAGTTGCGGAAACAATTTGTGGAGTTACGCCAAGGTACTACACCTTTGGTGCGGTTTGAAAGATGGTTCGCTAACCTGTCGAGGTTTGCCTAGAATTGGTGGAAACGGAGGAATTGCGTTGTTGCGAGTTTGAGAGTAAGCTGCGTGACGACATCCGTGTAAGAATAGCGGGGTCTTGGCATAGAAGTTATAGTGTGCTTGTTAAGCGGCTGCCCATGTAGAGGCTGCGGTGCTAGCAATGGGGCAGAGTGGGGAGGAAGCCATCTCGGCGACTCCCGTGACTCAAGGTGTTAGTAGGCCTTTTAAGAGGCAGAGGGGTTTAAACCCGCAACAGGGGGGTCAGGCTAGAACTACCCTTCCAGTGTCGGATTTGGGTTCGGGAGAAAGTGAACAAAGGGGTGCCATTTGTTTCAAATGTGGTCTACTGGGCCACAAGGTTTCGGTTTGCCCACAGAGGAAGAGGGCAGGGTTAGCAGTTCAACCAGTAGTTGTACCACCAGGATCATTTAACCAGCCGGGTTTTGGGCCGATCAAATGCTCAGTGGGGAGGCAGTTGTTGGGGTCTTCATCAGCCCAGATTTTGAACCAGACTCGTGCTTAGGCACCGCCTACTTGTTGGGTGTGTAATCAGCCGGGTCACATTCGACGTTTCTGTACTCAGCCGGGGGCTTCTTTAGGGGTTTTGCAACCTAGTCAGGCTCAGTTTCATTCAACTAGGGAAGAACAGTATCGTTTTGGGGGACTAGCAGGCCAGGTTTCGAGGGCCTCAGTAGAGTCGAGTTCCCAAGCCCCAGTTGGGGAAGTTTGTAGTTGTTCCAGGTGTGGACAGAGGGGGTACGTCAGTAGTTCTTGTCCGCGACTTGTAAGCTCATAGGTTATCCTGTATTTGGGGATGACCAATTTTGGCGGTCCAGCGAGGGACGGCAGTGGTGGTAATACCGAGGGGTTGGTTTTGTTTTGACTAATCCGTTTTGTAACCGGTGAATTATCGTTTGTGGTGGCCGTTGGGTTCTGTTGTGTAACCAATGTGTTTTGGGAATGTTGAAACATCTAAATTGTTTGTTTATCTATATACATATGCTTGGCTTGTTAATATCCTTGGATTGGGTGGATTGGAACATACTGTAGCTCTAAAAGTTTTATTAATATAATGGTTGGTTGTGAGACCATAAAATTTTTGGTAAAAATGCATTCTTATGCGCGTGTTTCGGTTTGGGGAAAAGTGAGGCTGTTGAGCTGTGTTTTCAAATTAGAAGGATCACTAAGAAATGCGTATCTTAATCAGAATTACTAGGGGGCGAGAACAGTTATGCTTGCCGGATGCTCGAAATTTCATTAATGCTACCTAATTGATTCTTATGTGTGTGAAAGCGATGTTAGTCTACTGTCGCGGGAACTCCTCGAGAGGATGTGAAGTGTCAGATTAATACTAGGTATAGTATGTAATCAACATGGTATTTTACGAGGACGTAGCGCATAATCTTGTTAGGATTAGACTTGTACCTTCGTGGTAGGTAACGTTGCCGAATGGGCATGTGTTATGATTGGTCGTTCGATAGAGGGAGTATTAGTCCCTATATAAGGGTGTAGCTGTTAACATCGGGAGTGGTACATTGTGAATAGCTAGTACTATATCTCGGGTAGTAGCCTATGGACGTTTCCTAAGTTTTTCGACTTCCTTACTTTGATCGAAAGTGATAGGTTCGTACCTTAACACTAGTTAGGTCGGGAGATGCTGTTGTGAGGGTTGGATTGGGTTGTATGAACCGCGGTTGGGGTGTGACTCGTGAGTCGAGTCACTGTAGTAAGTCTTTTGCGAAGTCAGGTTTGGGATGGTAATGAGAAGGTTGAGGACCTTTACTCCTCCGGGATTTAGAATGGTGTATCTTTGAAAGCCTTATCGGCGACATGCAACGGTGTCGGGATTGGTTCATGGTGGTTGTCTAGCGGTAGCATTGGCTAGTGGTTTGGCACAGAAGCTGGGTGTCTTGATTGTACTCGCGGGGTGAGTGACAAGTAAGATTTGGAATCAAGAGCGGACCCTATAGGTCGTTGGCGGATGAAGGTACTATGTTAGCTTGTGTTCGGTACGAACGGTTACTTGGTAGTGTTGAATATCACAGTTAGCAAACCCTGTCAGTTAACTCAGTGCGAGGGAAGTATGCAATTTTATTACTTCGAGTTTAGTCGAGGTGGTGAGTGAAATCCCTAAATGAGGGAGTTTTGCACAGTGCGATGCGCGTTAGTGTGTGGTTCGTACGTTGTTATTAGATGATGGGTAGAAGGGGATCAGTCTTAGAAAATCCCAGAAGAATGCCTTGGTAAGGCTATAGTATGGTTCCTGATTGAAATCGAGAGGTTGGATGTTAGGTAAAGTTAGGCCACTTCGGTATGAGTGTCCGTCGTCCAGTTGGACAGTGGTAACACAAGCGGAGTAGGAGAGTTATGAAGAGTGAGTGAGCTTTGACTCATTCGTTCCTTGTTTATGTGTTGTAAGGCACGGGGGTGTGCAATGTTATCCGCCGTGTCGTTACGTTATTGGGAATTTCAAGTGCTTAGGAGTTCTTTTATGAAAGTTCTATTTTGAGTACATAAGCAGCGAGTATGACGGGTTTTGTGGGATGGCTATGTTGTGTTTCACTTGGGGTTCATTGGATACTCCTCGTAAACTAAGATGATTTCTGTTCAAGACCTTAAATTTTTGGGCTAGTAATGTGCCGTAATGTTGTTCTTTACCCGTGTTTCGTCTTACACCTGTTGTGTGAAAGCTGACTAGAAGCTTTGTGTGCGAATGTTTTCGTGCTTCCTCTATTGGGTTATTGAGTACCAAATACCGGTTTAAGCATTGTGGGTAGTCGGGATGTGGTGGATGTCTCAGAACACTGTAGTGATTTAATGTGTCTTACTATTATTATTGTTATTGAGTCTGGCTAAGCCGGACTTTTCCATTTGTCAAGGCATTGTGAAAACGTAATGGGGTTGAGGAAACCACTTGGGTGAGTAAATTTCAGGTCCGAGAGGAGTATCTGGATCCATTAGTAGGTATTTGCGCATATGTTGAATCTTTTGTCATATTGATGAACTGT
>JAPPVO010002673.1:0-21943 GCA_030407325.1 Camellia japonica | reverse complement strand
TAAGAGAAACAACAAAATGGTGTTCTCCCTTTGGAGCACCCCATGCCAATACGAAAATGGTGTGCTTGATCAAAATCTATATAGAAAACACCTCCAAATGTTTACCTCTCAAACGAAACCAAACCAAATCAAATCTATATAAGTTTACACAACGTCAATCTGCCTCTAAATAATCTTTAACTTTATATAACGTCAATCATTTTCAAAGTGTGTCAACGATAAAACCAAAAATAGTGTAAATTCTACCATTGAATTCCCTAGCTTTGCACCAATATAAATTTATTAACGTGCAATGCATGTGCTTACACTACTACACATAGTCAAAAAATTCTTTATGGGTAAAGGACCAATCATCACTTCACAAATAAAATCAAATGTTTTACATAGAAACAAAATGAAGATGCCATCTAAGTTTGAATGAGACATGAGAAATTGCCCTTTTACTCATAAAGACTTCAAAACAATATTTAAGTGATTGCTACATGAAAAAGAATCTTATGGATGACTACATTAGTGCATCAAATCTTTAGTTAGTGTATGGATATTACTCAATACAACTGTATTAAATCATTCTCCCATTTTCCAATTTCTTGTATTTTGTATTCTACAAAAGAAATTGCCTCCCTAAACATTTAGAGTTTTCAAGTGCTTTATGTGGTTTAGGCCATCCCCAAACTGATCCAGAGAATAAAAAAAAAATATTAAGATAAAATGTGGGAAAGTGAACCACAACATAGCTAAAACCAAAGTAAGTAAAACTAGCTAATAAAGATATTCAACCTTCTAACTATACACCTAAACTGAGACTTGAAGCAGCAAAGGAGCTATACATAACCATAAAGAAAAGGAAAATTAAAAATACAACTAAATTATGTACAAAGCACAATCCCAAAGACAGAAACCATCAATGAAATTCACAAAAAATTGCCATTATCGTCACTTGCAAAGAGGTTGTGTGTGTGTGTGTGTGTGTGTGTGTGTGTGTGTGTGATAGAGAGAGAGAGAGAGAGAGAGAGAGAGAGAGAGAGAGAGAGAAACTAAGTAGAGCTCCTTCTGGTCTTCAAATTATGTTGTAAAGAAATTGACTTTTAACGTAATCCCACTTACATCAAAACCAATAGAGCTGTTCTCCTCATTCAAGTCTAGGAATTCAAAATAAGTAGAGCTCTTTCCGATCTTCAAATTATGTTATAAAGAAACTAACTTTTAAGGTAATCCCACTTGCATCAAAAACCAATAGAGCTCTTTTCCTCATTCAAGTCTAGGAATTCAAACTAAGTAGAGCTCTTTCCGGTCTTGAAATTATGTTCTAAAGAAACTAACTTTTAAGGTAATCCCACTTACATCAAAACCAATAGAGCTCTTCTCCTCATTCAAGCCTAGAAATTCATTGTGGAGCTCTCCTTCCACTATCCACTGTTGTTATTGTAACATTTCAACTTTGCTCCATTCACAAACACAAAAACAACATACAATTTTTTTTATGAGCAAATACTCATGTAAAAACCAGTTAAGAGAAAATTGTACCTTTTGTTAGGTCCCTTTATTGCTAAATCCACGAACAAACTCTGTTTTACAGAGTTGTAATTTTTCCTTGTTTTTTGGCTTTCCCGCTCGAGCGGGACCATTGGCGCTCGAGCGGAATGTGTACTATCTCAGTAGTTGGGCATGTCTGCAAAAATACTAAGAAGTGTGATTTTGTGCTTGAGCGGAAACTTGTTTATTCACACGCGTGTTTTAGTGAATCCGCTCGAGTGGACTATCCTGTGCTCGAGCGGAGTGCGCGGTCCCTATTTTCTATATATATCTGTTTAAGTCTTATTTTAGGGTTAAGTTTTTTAGATCTGTTTTGGAAGCTCTAGGGTTTTGTTTTGGGGCTTGTTTGCTAGTTTTTCTTGATATTTTTGAGTGAGTTCTAAACCTATGATTTGAGATACACACATTAAGGAGTTTGTTTCTTCATATTCAAGAGTGTTCTTCTTCTGGATATTTTGGATATACTTTGGTTGTTTCATTTTGGATATAATTTTTGTGGGCTTTTGTCATGACCTGAACCCGCCCCCAAGGGTTAAGGACATAACCGGCCAGTAATCATGAGATTACCTACGGCCTCAAATCAAACTGGACGTAACTCGTCAAAGTAAAAGGGCCAAACGGAAGCAAAATTTAAAACTTTGTCCATAGAGTTATGCTTACATGGCACGTCATAACAAACCATACACATACATGTTAATAACTCACTTCAGAAAATATAGTAGCATAAGGTTCTGTACAGACAGGATCATTTAAGTCTAAGTCAACCCATGAAAACTATATACAACAGATTCAAAGTCTTCGCCAACATGACAAAATATAAATACATAACAAAAGGCGAAGACGAGTCTCGTGCGTGAGACGCAAGGGCTGACTCTTCAAAACCTTGGTTGTTCCACACAGACTTCACTGAGGCTGGGTTTGGATCTCTCTTGGCTCACCTACAAACATATGAATGAGCGTGAGCGAAAGCTCAGTGAATAATATCAATTGCAGAAGATGCATTGGAACAATATACATCGAACGGCCTTAGGCCCAATTCATATTTCTATTTGGTATATAAATAGCTATAGATCAAGTGACTTCGGTTCCAAATACTTTGGACGGCCTCGGGCCCAATCCATCCATGTCAAACTGGCCTTTGGCCCATTTGTCTTTCATTCATGTCAGATTGGCCTCTGGCCCATTCATTCTTTCATTCAGATCATACTGGCCTCTGGCCTATTCATTCTATCATTCAAATCATACTGGCCTCTAGCCCATTCATTCATTTATGATAGACTGGCCTTCGGCCTATTCATTCATTCATTCATGTCAAATTGGCCTTTGGCCCATTCATAATTTCATGTCAAACTGGCCTTTGGCCCATTCACACTTTCATGTCAAACTGGCCTTTAGCCTATTCATTTGGCATAGCAAACATTGTCCACCAATCAAATTAAGAAACTTATAAACTTACATAGAAGTAAGCAATTGGGCAACAACATATTTCAGATATCTTTGTCAAGATATTACTCACAGTGATCGGTTGGTTGATTTGCCTTGAAGCTTGACCCTATACATCACATAGCACATACGGGTCACAAATGATTCAATCCGTTGTTTAATTCACACATTCCTCTTTAGGCTTTATTCTTGTCCCTTTAATTCATTCACAACGCTTAATGCATGCCTAAGAGTACTTAGAAGTGAAAGAGAACGGAAAACGAAACACAGAATGCACTTTCAAAATTTTCAAAAACAGGGTCCCCGCTCGAGCGTGGACTCCCCCGCTCGAGCGGACCCATGAGGCCTGCAAAAGTACTGGTTATGTCATTTTTACGCTCGAGCACGAAGTCTGGTGCTCGAGCGGAAGGCCTCACTACATGGCTCCCCGCTCGAGCTTGAACTCCCCCGCTCGAGCAGACATTCATATTCTGGGTTTTCCCAGAACATGTTCTTGAGCTTCAACTTGATATTCAAAGGCTCTAAATGCATGATTTTGGCTCAAACTTCACATATACATATACTAACATGGTAAAACACCAAATTACAACATTATGAAGCTCAATTCCAAGAATTACTTACATGCATGACTCAAATTAACCCAAACTCATCACCAACACATTAAATTCAAACATTCAACACTCACACCTCCATGATTTGCACATGCATATGGGAGATACCCATTATTCTCAACTTAGTTGGTGAAGAGATGATTAAATACATGGATTTTAATCGAAATTCAACATGAGTCATGTAATTCAAGCTCAAATATGCAAATTCAAAGCAATAACACACATGCATGCATACATTGACCTTCAATTCAACATGGTCAACTCAATTTCATTTCAATTCTTACTCTTGATTACCCAACTAGCTTGAATTCACAATTTACAAACTTATACTTTTGAATTCAAGCTCACTTGCTTACCTAGAGGTTCAATTCTTCCAATCTATAGCAAATTCTTGAGTAATCTTCAAGATTTCCAAGCTTCAATGATCAAACTCCAATTATCCCCTCTCTCTCTCTCTCTCTAGCTGGCCCTCCCTCTTTTCTTGAGTTAGAATCAGCCAAATAGAATGCTAAAGAGGAGATTTGAGTACATAGTGCCCCACTTATATAATTTCCCTCAATTATACTTATTAATATTAAATAATTTGAGCACTACACCATTAAATTAATCTAATTAATTTGATCTGAATCAATTTTCAATTAAATTTCACCGTAGGCTCTAAAAATTACGCCAATCGCAATGGCGCAGTCAATTTCAGTTTCTGTGGCTGATAGGGCCTTCAATTAAAAATCCAAAGCAGATAATCAAACAGATATTCCTACAGTGAATAGATAGGAATTCAAAATCACATATTTTCACATAATGGCACACAAAATCATATCAAACACATAATTACATTCATAATAAGGACCAATTAGCATAATAAGGAACAGGGTTATCACAGCTTTACTCTATTTCATAGACATTTGTTATTTTCTTATGAAGTTCCATAGTTTTTGGTTTTTGGTGTGTTGCTTGCTGATTTACAGGTGGATGCTTGTTGGATTGTTCTAAATTAATTATTGTTAACTCAACCTTTTGAACAGCTTCAGATTTGTTTCTTCAGATTTGTTTTCTTATGTCCAATAGGTTGTGTTGGTAAGATTGTCTAGTGCGTGTGTTTTTAGGAAAATTGTTTAAAAGAGTTTTGTCTGAAAATTGACAAAGGGGGAGATTGTTAGGTCCCTTTATTGCCAAATCCACGAACAAACTATGTTTTATAGAGTTGTAATTTTTCCTTATTTTTTGGCTTTCCCGCTTGAGCGGGACCATTGGCGCTCGAGCGAAATGTGTACTATCTCAGTAGTTGGGCATGTCTGCAAAAATACTGAGAAGTGTGATTTCGCGCTCGAGCGTGGGTTAAGGCGCTCGAGCAGAAACTTGTTTATTCATACGCGTGTTTTAGTGGATCCGCTCGAGCGGACTATCTTGCGCCCGAGCGGAGTGCGCGGCCCCTGTTTTCTATATATATCTGTTTAAGTCTTATTTTAGGGTTAAGTTTTTTAGATCTGTTTTGGAAGCTCTATGGTTTTGTTTTGGGGTTTGTTTGCTAGTTTTCCATGATATTTTTGAGTGAGTTCTAAACCTATGATTTGAGATACACACAACAAGGAGTTTGTTTCTTCATATTCAAGAGTGTTCTTCTTCGGTGGAATCCGGAGATTCAAACGTGGAGTATCAAAGGAGTTTGATACTGTGCGTGGTCGTTGATTCGACAATAGAAGTTGTGGATTCAACTTCATACTAATCAATTCCAAGACGAAGGTTGTGGTGAAAAATTTACAGAAGGTTTGAAGACAAATTGGATGCGTTTGGTAATTTGTTTATTATCTTTGTAATCTTTCTTTCTTCAGTAGTGGATTGATTAGTGGCGTTTCGCCCGTGGTTTTTTATCACAATTGAAGGTGCTTCAATTGTGGTTTTTCCACATAAAAATCGTTTGTGTCGATTTATTGTTTTTCAAAAATAACAATCTAAACTACTTTCATAAGTGCTTGATGATTTAGATTTTGTGTTTTGAATAATTGGGAATTGGTGTAATTAAATCTTGATCTAATCACGAATCACTTAGGATTTCACCTTTGCAAGAGGAGATTTAGAGTTAGCATTCCCTATAGCACCACTGTTGTTTTCCTTAGTTAATGAATCCCAGTTGTTCTATTCCATCAGTTGGTTCCATTTGAACTTCAGGTAAAACTCAAAAATAATATATCTCAATGATTGAAAAGAAAAAAAAAAATTCTCTCTAATTATTTTGTCAAACAACTTGTGAACAATGCATTAGTACAATTAAACTTGTATGTAAATTGATGAAATATAGAGAAGCCCCTAAATATGATTAACAAAATGAAAATTGTATAAAAGTACCACTATGATATAAGGACTATTAACCCACAACAGAAACCAATACTTGGATTGCTCTGTGTCTTTTGTATCCAATTTTGAAAAAGAGCATTTAAGTCATCATCACCATAACATAAAAGGTCCAAAAAAATTTAAAAATAAGAAGCAATGATAAATTTTGTAATCACCATAACATTTAACACCTTTAGTTCAACTAAAACATTTTTATGAAGAAAAAAAATGAATTCTGCACAAACTGAATCCACCCAATCCACAAAAAAAAAAAAAAAGAAGAAGAAGAAGAAGAAGCAATTTGAGATTTAGCTGAGAAATGGGGAAGTGAATCGCCACAGAACAACTCTATCGAAGCTCAAATAATCGTCAAAACAAAAACAAAATCAAATAACATAGGTTACACCTATAAAACAACAAAAACAAAATCATATGTTCCAAATGAGTACGATTCATGGATAGGGATAGGAATTGAAAAGGGAAAAAAAAAAGGTAAGGGAAATGTCAATGAAATAAAAGCTAAATTTTTTATCATTTCCCTCACCTTTCCCTTTTACAATGCAAGGGAAGGGAAGCCTCCATCTCTTTACAATGAGGTTACTTCTTTACAACTACCAATAAGTAACCAAACAAATGTGACATCACAACCCACAAATATGAGTGCCAAAAAAGCACAAAATAATTTCTATGAGCATATAGAAAAACAAACCAAGCACTCTTGCTAGGGTTTTGCATTGACACCCCCCCCCCAAAAATAAATAAATAAATAAAAACAAAATACTGCACATTAAACCAAGCACACCAATCAACTACTAATAATCATGCTAGAAAGAGGCAATGCAAAAACAAATTTTCAATGTCTTAGTCTAAAAAAAATTCAATTATCTCAACTATCTCAAATTTTCTTGGTCGTTCCCATTATATAAGATTCCTATCAACAAGCAGTAAATAGCAATTAATCACAATCACTCTGATTAAAAAATCAAATAAAATACAATCACTATTTCAACCCTCCATAGTGAGTGTCCATTTTTTAACATGCAAAACACAATCACTCTTGTAAGTAAAATCTATTATATCATCACAATTAGATGACAATGTTGCAGCAAACAAAGATAGCTCCTTATGGAGTTGAAAACAAAGTTATAAAAAAAAATAATAAAATAAGAATGAGAAGAGAATGAAAACATAGAAAAAGTTTAGCAATTAAAAACAAAATCAGAAACCATGGGTACATTAATGGGTTTTAGAGGGAGGAAGCACACATGGGTACATTTCTTCGAAGTATAAACTTAGATATGCCAACTCAAGAAAGAAATGTTAATACACATTGTCCCTGTAACTGTGGTACACATGGGTACATTTTTTGATCTTGAAACTTCACCCCTACAGTCAGAAATTTCAAAATACACATTTCAATACACAGTTACAATGTCAATTTCTATTTAGGGCCAAAAGGAGTTATCAAAGTTCATCAATGTGCTTCCACACATCGGTATATTAATAGACACCATCCATATAAAGAGAGAAAGAGAAAGATTTACTAACCAAGAAAAAAGCTATCTCTCTGATAACCTTTGAATTGGCTATAACATATGTGGGGACATAATTTTTTGAATGACAACACGTGGCTAAGGTGTCACCGAAGTGCCACGTGTCCTGGTCTTGATGCCGAGATAATCTCGGCTAGGCCGAGGTTATCTGCGAAGATATCGGAATCCAGGATAAGTGGATAAGGGACAAGAGTTCTAGAATGAGAGAAGACTTCAGTTTGGGTAAAGATAAGACTCTTAGAGATTTTATCCTAATCCTACTGGGAGTCCAAGATCAGCAGTAATCCTAAGTCCATTAGAGCTAGGCTTCTATTGGGACTAGGATTGTGTTGGCTATAAAAGGGAGGCACCTCCATGGGTCTAAGGTATGCTTTTTATGCTCTGAATAGTGAGTTAAGCTCTTTTGCTATCTTTGAGAGATAACTGACTTGATCGTCGGAGTGCTCCCGGGTGGACGAACCATCGCCGAAATCTCTTCTTTTTGTGACAGGTTGTTCGGGCTTAACCTATTCTGCCGGTGTTCTCCAGTTGAGTACTAAGTTGGCAGTGTGGTCGGAAATTGACACACACAACATAAATATCTTTAGCTTCACAATGTGAGGAGCTACAATCTAAAAAATCAGCTATCTCTTTAATAACCTTCCACCAACAAACAACAATTTATCCAACTAAAATTAAAAATATAAAACTTGAAGCATATTTCAGTACACAGTTACAATGTCAATTTCTATTTTGGGCCAAAAGGAGTTATCAAAGTTCATCAATGTGGCTTTCACCCAAGAAACTATGATATATCACAAAAATATTAACAAACACATCCATATAAAGAGAGAAAGAGAAAGATTTACTAATCAAGAAAAAAGCTATCTCTTTGATAACCTTTGAATTGGTTATAACATGGACATCTTCAGCTTCACAATGTGAGGAGCTGCAATTTAAAAAATCAAATATCTCTTTGATAACCTTCTACCAGCGAACAATAATTTATCCAACTAAAATTAAAAATAAAAAAATTGAAGCATATTTCAGTACACAGTTACAATGCCAATTTATATTTAGTGCCAAAAAGAGTTATCAAAGTTCATCAATGTGGCTTCCACCTAAGAAACTATGATATATGACAAAAATATTAACAAACACATCCATATAAAGAGAGAAAGAGAAAGATTTACTAACCAAGAAAAAAGCTATCTCTTTGATAACCTTTGAATTGGCTATAACATGGATATCTTCAACTTTACAATGTGAGGAGCTGTAATTTAAAAAATCAGCTATCTCTTTGATAACCTTCCACCAACAAACAACAATTTATCCAACTAAAATTAAAAATAAAAAACTTGAAACAGACGGCGGCGTTGATGTAGTGGTGGTGGTGAAGTTGGTGGTAGGGAACAGAGGAGCCAACTCGGTGAGTTCGACAGTTGCTTCTTCTCTCTTGCTCAATCGGAAACCCTAGCCAACTCCAAGATTGATCACCCCTGCGATTTCGTTGCTTCTTCTCTCTTGCTTCTCCCATGTGATTGTTCTCTCTTGCTTCTTCTTCTTCGACCCAGATCAGATTTTAACTGATCATCAAGAAGAACAGAGAGGGAGAGAGAGATAAAGAAGGTGGAGAGGAGACGTTGGGTAGGTGGGAAGGTGAGGAGAATTGTTTGGGCGGGAATCATCTATTAATTTGACCATTGATGTTTATTAGAATTGATCTAAACCTTTGAAATTAAATATATCTCTAATTCATTTTATACATTTTCAAAAACCTTTTTGTCTTATTATATAGATTAGTTTCAACCAAACTAATAAAATTGTTGAAAATAACTTCTTGACCTCCACCTTCTCTTGAATATTCTCTTTTAATTTATTAACGAAGTTTCTTTGTTGCCGAACCAAAAAAAATAATCAAAAAAATAAATATTGCAAATAAAAGAGAGAAAAAAGGTAAGTGTGTGTAGAATACCTCAAACTCCTAGCCTAACAATCGATTAAGGGTTTATTTTGGGCAAAAGAGATTACCCAGAAGCACCACATAAATCAAACCCATCAATATAAAATGAAAAGAAATCATTTACCCCAATCAATCAGATATAGAGATATAAATCAAACCCAACAATAAAAATGAAAAGAAATCATTTACCCCAATCAATCAGATACAGAGATAGAAAGCAGTTCACAGAAGATGTTTGATTAGCAAGCCAAAAAATTAGATGTATAACAATCAAACCCAGATAAACCTAGATAAATAGTCAAACCTAACCTCAGGTTATAAAGACGACAGGAAGATAAAAAATGCTAGGAAAACAGAGAGAGAAGGGGAGTGAGCGAAGAAAAAATTAGACGTATAGACACAAATACTATGCCAAAAAACTGATTGCCTGACAAAATCAGTTTGTGTACAATCAAACCCATTTTAAACATAGTTAAACAATCAAACCCAGATAAATAGGTTATGAACCCAGATAAACCAAGATAAGGAAGATAAAAAATGCTAGGGAAACAGAGAGAGAAGGAGAGTGAGCAAAGATGGAGGGTAGGAAAGGAGAACAGAGATGGAGAGATAATAGAAATCTTACCTTGCGAGCCGAGACTGGAGAGCAGTGTTGAGAGGGAGCGAAGAAGGAGGGTATGGAAGAAGAAGAAGAGAGAGAGAGAGAAAGATAAGAGGGAATGAGGAGGAAACGTGGGTGAGAACACACACACACACACACACACACACGAATAAAGATAGAATGGAGAGGAGACGTGGGTAGGTGGAAGCCTAAATGTTTGGGCGGGAACTACATAGATCTGAGCCATTGATATATACTCAGAATTGATATAGACCATTGATTTAAAATGTATCTCTGATATATTTTATACATTTTCAAAAACCCTTCTGTCTTATTATATAGATATATATAACTTCTCAATATCAATAATCATATGATATAAAAGATTAAGTAAAACTCCAACAATAATCAAATAAAATTCCCTTTTTTGTCAAATACAAGTTTTACCTCACTCAATCTTTGAATCAAGTCTTATATTTACAATCATACTATATAAACATCTTCAAACCAAAGAGATACTAAGTTAAAAGTAATCCTACCTTAAGCAAAGAGAAAGTAAGCCAAGCTTCTAGGAGAATTCTTCACAAAGACAAAATCCAATCAGTAGGAAGGATGATCTTCACGTGTACTTCACTCCTTGCAAGTGATTTGGGCTTATGTCTTAGAGAAATGAGAGATATTTGGGGTAAGAAATCTAGGGTTTTCGGAAGGGGAGAGAAAAGAAAAGAAGAGAGAAAGAAAAGGGTGAAGAAATGATTTGAAATGTGCCGTTTTAAAATGCTAATTTCGCACAAACCGCTCGAGCGGTCTTTTCATCGCTCGAGCGAGCCACTCCCACCTACAAAACTACTGGATGTTCTCCATCTTCGCTCAAGTGGTACTTTCACCGCACGAGCGGTCACTTGGAACAAAATGTCACATGTTGGACCTATTTACTACCTGTGCTCTTCGGCTTTGTTCATAGAATCTTGGAGTTGGATACAGTTTGGTTGTGTGATCATATTTTAACACACAAAATATATATACTAGGGAGTGTGTGCCTACCCAATAGAAGTATTATTAAATATGTACAATATGCATCTTAATTTTGAATTAAAAACGTGAAGTGCGTGTTACCCAAATGATAACGTTGTTGTTTATCAAACCAATAGTTTTAAGTTCAAGTCTTGTTCATCTATTATATAATTTATTTATTTTTTTCAATAAAAAAAATCACTTGACAAAATGAGAGAAAAAGTTTCAAAATATCAAGTGAGTTGTTCACTTTATAGATAGATAGATAGATATAATATTTCTACAATCTAATGGGTTAAGTTGGGAAAAGTAGACTCATTGATATGATTTGTGAAAGCAAATTAATGCAGTTAACTTTGATATGATTTTGGTTTATCCATGTTAACTTGTAGACAATCTAAGCCAATTCATATTTGTTGTACAACTATTCTCAATTTAAGAAGTATTTGTGTGAAATTTGACTACTCATTTAGTTGTCTTCATAAGCATTGTGAGGAAGCAATGAAGTTGGACTTATAACCGATTGTCAAATGAACATAGTAACACATATAACACTTTCAATGAAAAAAAAAGAAAAAAAAAAAGAAAAAAAAAAAAAGGGGTTGAATTATATCTGTAGTCTCTAAAGCTTGACTCATGTTTTATTTTAGTCTTGTAGTTCTAATTGTATCCATTAAGTCTTTCAAAATTCAATTCCAAATTAATTTAGTCCTTGAAGGAAATATAGAAATAAACTATAAACTCAAAACTTCTATTAATTACTCTAAGGTCAAAAAAAAAAAAAAAAAAAAAAAAAAAAAAAAAAATTCACAATCAATTTTGTGATATAATTTTAAGCCTATTTATATATGGAGAAAATGATTTTTCTGTAAAATGGAATTTTTTTTTTTTTTAAATGAGAAAACATATGGCTTAATATATTACACATTTGACAATAGGTTGTCCAACAAAGTACATTGGAGTACAAATATATTCCAAAAGGATAAAGAGAATCTCAACGCAATGAGGATATAGGGAGAAAGATAAACCTCTACGTAGGGAAGTGTAACAAGCCCGCGGGGGACCTCGCTACAGCTCGGACTCTCCTTTTTGTGTTTGTTGCGGTTCTAAATCTGAACCAAAGAGTCCAACTCTGGCAAATCGTTTTGAAGAAAAACAGATTTTTGAAAAGTAGTGCCAAACATGGACTGCTTTGCCAGATTACAGAGTCGCCACCTAAATATTTTTTAATGGGGGAATTTAGGAAACCCTGACTCTCGGTGCCGAAGGCCACGTGTCCGTCATACCAAATGTCTTGGCTCGGGAGCTTGGGTACGATCGGGGAAGGTCAGCTATGAGCACCCCCTTTCGCCCGGTTCGAAGACCGGCCTCTACTAACCGTGATATCCAATTTTGAAAACGTTATGTGTTCTTATTCCGGTTATTAGCCTAGAATTACTATGTTATGCGCGCAGCGAACAAGTATAGACTAGATCGCCTAATTTGGAAACAAGCATTGCATATCCGTTTGTTTTGAAAATGTTTTGGAATTTGCTACTCGCAAGTAGGCTAAAACACGGATTTCAATGAGTTTTTCCAACTCAAGCAATCCAACCTCCACCCACAGGCATTCAAACAGCAATATCACATAAGCATTTAGCCGCATGGCAATCATACTGTCATGTTAGCATTCACACGCATGCGATATGCTAAAGCGAAAAAACTTACATCGTACTCCGTGCCAAAACAAGAACTAGTTAGCAAACACATGCATGACCTAGTTCATGTTAAGTGACTAATGCAACACATACAGAATGCAATTAGACAGGCTCGGCTATCCTAAGCATGGCATGTGAAATGCGATAATAGCACATATTCAATTTGGAATCGAAATTGCAATGCAGTTTGTATGATGTACCGAGCCCGATGCATGTCAACAAATGCATGGATGCACGCATGCATTGCATAAGGTATGCTAATTTAATATGCCCTAATCTACCATCATAAGCAGGTAAATAAAAGGGAAGAAAGAAATGGGGATTGGAAGACATACACCCACTCACCCACACTTATTACAAATTTGCCCTCACTCGGAGGGACCGAATAATAATACAGTCCAAAAGAATAAATGAATAAATTATTACAAATTCTAATTATTAAAATTAAAATCAAATAAATAAAGAAATGGGGCCTCAGCCCTGCCTCGGGATGCGCGAATGATGCATGCTCGATCCAACTTGCCCGGAAACCCGCACCATGCCACTGCTGCTTCTGTTTCTACTGCCCTGCCTCTCCAAAAATTACCAAAGTCTCAGAATACCTTCTACATGAACTGCAGTATCCCACCGGCCGAGGAAGTGACCACCGGCTGCTTAAATTGGCCACCGGCTTCTTGTAGGGTTTATCGGCACAAAAAGTGTGCCGGTCGGCACATTGTTCTGCCGGTCGGCAGAAAGTTCCTGCAGGGACAGTTTGACAGCAGCAGCAAACCAGCAATGCATGGCATGGATTTTGAGCATATGTAAGCATGGCCAATGCCTCCTATCATGCTTGGGGACTCAAGGAGGCATGACTCTTGGTTCTTGGGCCATCAATTATGCATCTTGATGCATGATGGCCTAAGGAACCAAGGTTGCATTTTAATGGTAATGCATGCAAACAAACAAATGAAATCCAAGGCCTTATCATGAGCTAGTCAAAGGTCTTGGTGACCAAGAATTGAGACGAGTTGCACCACTCGAAGTGTGAACTCCTCTCAACCCTATGCTTGGCTTGACAATCCCCAAGCCAAGCCATGGAATGCATGTATGCAACATGGCTCAAATGATGCAACAATGGGACTAAGATGCAAGGCATATCAAGTGTCATGCAACTATCACAATAGGCATGCAAAATGCTAGAGCATGCAAGGTATAAGTGGCATGCAAACAAGGGCCAATCAAGCAATGGACCAACTACTACAACTACATTCGATGAACCGAGCATGCATCAAGCATATAATGAACATACAATGGTGGCCTTAACTTCAATGGGGCAGCCCTCAAACCACCCCAAAACAGTGGCAAAACATGCCCAAAATGGTGACCAAAATGCTATACAAATCATGCGAAGTAATGAGCCTAAACCTAAGGCACTAAAGAGAGTAACTTACCACCATTATCAAGGCCATTCATGACATGTATCTAACAACCGAAAACAGACTTTTATCATGCAAAATGACACCGATGACAACCCCAAAAAGCACTAAACAAACAAGCATGCATGAAGCCTATTCCTAGGCATAAAAGGGACACACCCTTGGAGCATGAAAATGGTCACATATGTAAACATACACACATGATTTATGGACTGAAATAAGGTCACAAATGATGCCAAATCATGAGGATGATCAATGTTGAACATGCTAGGGGCCAAAACACACAAGGCTTACAAGCCTAAAATGCAAAGCAACTATGTCAAGCACACTATACATGGCAAAATCAGTGGCTCACAGCCCTTATACATGGTAATATGATGCTAATATCCTCATGGAACCAAGCTAAATCATGCAAAGAACATGGCCTAGATGCATGGCATGCTTTTAGCATAAGAGAGCATTTCAAAGTAAGTATGAGAGGCATGTTAAGGCCATAAATCTAACCTAAAACAGAGGCATAACATGTCATATTAACTACAAAAAAAACTCTGAAATGAAGCCAAAACCACCATGCACACATGCTATTCTTTAGGTCAAAAACAAAGGCAAACAAGGACAAGGGGAGAGGGGTGTCTCTCTATATGAGACTTGAAACCATCTTCCTCACCACTGAAAACCCACTAGTTTTCAGTGGTGAGAAGACCAACACACCAAGTAAATAAGGTCCCAAGAAAAGGCTCCAAAATGGCCAAAGCAAGGCCTAAGAGGATGAGACTCTACCCAAACCACAAAACAACCTTGATGAATGTTCTTAAGCAAGGAAAAACAAGTCTTTTTTATGTTAAACACAAATCCAAAAACACAAAGCAAGAAGGGTAGAATGTTGTTGCAAAAATGGGGAATCTAAAGTGATGTTCTTACCCTTGAAGATCCTTTGAAGAACAAAAGGTCCAGCCCTCTTTTAGTGATCAAAACCAGTCCAAGATCACACAAAACAACCCTCCAAGCCTCCCAATCTCGAGCTAAGGTGTAGTAGTGTGTGTAATGGTGCAAAAGTAAGGTAACCACACTTTTTGGTCCAAAACACACACACAAGAGGAGAGAGGTGGAGATATATGTATATATGGATATATAACAGAGATATATATGTATAAGCTCTGGTTTTGCCCTCCAAAAATTCTAACCTTGAGCCAAGAGAAGAAGCCTCTCTCTTATAGGCAAGCAAAGCTTACAAGCTAAGCAAACCAAAGGCTCATCCCTCCATACACGTGTATGGAGGGGAGCAAAAGGTGATACAGCTGTCTAAAAATATCTGATAAAGCAGCTGTACAGTAGTCGGCAGGGCAAAATGGTCATTTGCCAAAATTGACTGCGGACCGACCGGCACAATATAGTGCCGGTGGCAACACCAACCAGCCGGTGGCCTCTAGCCACTGCCGGTGGTGTGTGGGATGCCTCACAAAGCATTCCCTGCCCTCCAAGGCAAAACACAAGTGTTTGGTGCAAAACCGAACACAAAACGGTCGAGTTCGGAGGTCCTGAGGCAAGGCGCGCGCAGCCGAGAACTCCGGGAACTCCAAACGAACACGAACATGGATAATCACCGAGTGTTCAAGCGGTGACGTCCAGGTCTTGAGGACGGTCAAAAATGGGGTGTCTACAGTTGCCCCTCTTTGACAGAACTCGAAAGTCATAACAATGACGGGAGTGAATGTCAAAGCCCAGAGACGACCCATTTTTGACAAGGCCGAAGACTTGGACAAACATACAAAGCGCAAATGGTTGAACTCGCAAGCTGCCTACGTATCCCTTTAGGAATCAAACCAGCGTAGTTCAGGCACAGGCATACAAGCCGCAGATAAGGTATGCGCCCGTAGGCGGGCAAAATGCAACTGACGGTGCAAAAAGCCGAAGCATAACTTATGATCATGCAAAGAAAGCTGTAATGAAGCACACATGCGACAGTTATAAGCTAGCATACGCCAAACTACACTACAATGCAGAAAGGATGTAAGAGAATTATCAATTCTCTCGTACGTCTCACTCGGAGATACAATACCTGTGCGGCTCTCCGTTTGCACCGGCCTCAAATGAGCCGTACATACAATATCGTGCCTGCAAAGAAAGCAAACTTAACAGGTATGATACTGTTAGCAACATGCGTGATAATGCGATCGAAAGTGCGTGGCAATGTATGCAATATGTATAGCAAGATAGTGGATTGAACACATGTGAGTAAAGCCATGCACACGTGCACGCAATGTGTATGGAAGAAAATTCGAACACATATCGGTAAAGCGAGGCACGCATACCATGCAATGTGTATATAGGGGACTTTGAACACATATTAGTAAAGCAAAGCACGCATACCATGCAATGTGTATATAGGGGACTTGAACACATATCAGTAAAGCAAGGCACGCATACCATGCAATGTGTATATAGGGGACTTGAACACATATCAGTAAAGCAAGGCACGCATACAATGCAATGTGTATATAGGGGACTTGAACACATATCAGTAAAGCAAGCACGCATACAATGCAATGTGTATATAGGGAACTTGAACACACATATCAATAAAGCAGCAAAGCACGCATACAATGCAATGTGTATATAGGGGAACTTGAACACATATCAGTAAAGCAATGCACGCATACAATGCAATGTGTATATAGGGGAACTTGAACACATATCAGTAAAGCAATGCACGCATACAATGCAATGTGTATAAAAAGGAATTTGAACACATATCAGTAAAGCAATGCACGCATACAATGCAATGTGTATATAGGGGAACTTGAACACATATCAGTAAAGCAATGCACGCATACAATGCAATGTGTATAAAAAGGAATTTGAACACATATCAGTAAAGCAATGCACGCATACAATGCAATGTGTATATAGGAACTTGAACACATATCAGTAAAGCAATGCACGCATACAATGCAATGTGTATAAAGGAACTTGAACACATATCAGTAAAGCAATGCACGCATACAATGCAATGTGTATAAAAAGGAATTTGAACACATATCAGTAAAGCAGTGCACGCATACAATGCAATGTGTATATAGGAACTTGAACACATATCAGTAAAGCGATACACGCATACAATGCAATGTGTATATAGGAACTTGAACACATGTGAGTAAAGCAATGCACGCATACAATGCAATGTGTATAAAAAGGAATTTGAACACATATCAGTAAAGCAGTGCACGCATACAATGCAATGTGTATATAGGAATTTGAAACTGATCATGGTAGACATGATGCTGGAATGCAACGAACTGCAACTCCGTGTAATTGAAATGATTTAGAGAATTCACAAGATATAAAAAGATACGAGAAGGGACATCCTTCGCATGTTCCGAGCATTGCTCACGAGAGTTGTGGTACGAGGTCAACTCGAAGCTCCACTTGCATTCTGACAGTGCATTTTTCTTGTATTGTCTTGAATAATGAAGGTGCCAAACCCCATGATTGACCCGAACAAGGGCGCAAAAGGTACGATGACCGGAGGGGGAGGTTACCGGTGTCAAACCCAGCACTCTGCTACCCTGCTATTCTTCTACTTTATTTTCCTTTTTACTAGGAGTTTAAGCACATTGCACTGCCTTAGGCAGGTTTTATTTCTCAAAAGCGCGTGTTTTTTGCAAAACATATGATGGAAATGAAACAACTGTTTGTTCAAAAAGTGCTATATTTGCACGTTCTATGCATCGCATCGCAAGGCATCACACAACAATGTGACTGAAATTGAAACCGTGTTTTGAAAACTAAAGCATCGCATCGTAATAATCAGGTAGTAAACCAATTACAACTCGATAAGCAAAACAGGGTGACTCAGCAAACTAGCCAAATGCGAGTACACCTTGACAAACATTACAAAGACTCAAAGAGAGTGAAATACAACTCGATAAGCAAATATGCAACAACTCGATAAGCAAATGGGCGCGCCCTCATAAGAATTGGTCACTGGAGGGCATCGGAAGTGGTGGGATTTTCCAAATTCCTGGCATAAACAGCTCAGCTCAGAGGACAGGGTGAGCACCACCGGCGGAAGAAAGGCTACCGGCCTCGAGGAATGGCCATCGGCCGAAATGGGGATTCATCGGCCAATACAGATGGCCGGTCGGCACTAAAGTTGGCCGGTCGGCACTAAATTGTCAGCACCAGCAGAATGTTGACATCTGTCCTTCTCTCAACCTTATCTTCTTCAAAAGGGTCTCAACTTCGTGGTTCTCCTCATTTCCACTTTGATTTACCCCAAATGGAAGAATTTCTTGCCCAAAATCTCGCAACTTGGATTAACAACTTGGACGGCTCGGAAAAGCTTAATTTCCGGGCTTTTGGCATAAACGCACTATTCACTTTGCGCCGTACCCCGCTGCATTTTCCATTCCTCCATGCCGCGGCAAGGTTTTGGAACCCGGTAACACATGTCTTTAGCTTTAGCGGGCAAGAGGTGTGTCCTACCTTCGAAGATTTCCAAGCTTTAATGGAGTGCGAACGTGACGAGGAAATTTTGCCTCAACTCAATTTCGGCCCACGCCTAAGCCTGGGACGGATGTGTGGCCTTACTCATGTACGATGCTCGATCCCTGATTCGTGACGGAATGCTGGATATTCCGAGCTTGGTTTGTCGTTTTTCTGATGCCGGTGACCGCAGTGACCATCACTGGCAAGGCTTTCGGCGACACTGCCCTCTGCTTGTGCGTGTTATCTCTCATTTCCTGTTTGCTTCAGGCTCCGGAGAATCTAGTGTTCGATTGATTGAGGTTGTCCAAGGCTTGAAGGAGGGCAAAAGCTGCATTGCCATGACTCGGCTGAGACGTTGATAGGGCTTGGACGCCTTTTATCGTCGAGAGACGACCAGGTTTGCGGGAGTCCGCTACTACTACAGGTAATGCTTCCCACCCAATCTCACATTTATGTTTGCTCACATCACTCGGCCCTCAGGCTCGGTTTTCTCACAAAAACCTTTTCTCTCACTTTTTCTCTCATCGTACATCTCTCTATTCTTTATTCTCTCATTTTTCATCTCCCGCCCAGGTATGGTTGATGGATAAACTGAAGGTTGTGGACTCTTGTCCGGCATATTCAGCTCGCGGCTACTTCTTCAGGCAACACCTAGTTGACGCCCTTGATGAGGGTTGGTGGTTTGAATGGATGTGCAGTTTGTCCGCAGACCGCATTGCTTGGCGGTGCCCTTGGCTCAATCTCCCGGCGATGAGTTATAGCATGACTCCCGGCAGACGGGAATCGGTTGATTGGCTTGACTCACTGTGTTTCTATTTCCATTCCGTATCCTGCGCAGTTTGGTCACGATCAGACTTGTCCGCCGGAAGGGATAGAGTACCCGGTTACATTTCCGATTCGAGGCGCACAGCTGGCCCGACAGCCGCGCATGGAGGACGAGAGAACTCCTTGTCCCCGCTCCCACTTTTAATTACACTTTGTCTGATGAGTGCTGGGACTGGCTTAATGAAGAGGCACAGGAGGGGCCCACTTTGGCATCAGAGGCTTCAACTAGCTCTGGGAGGGGGCGCAGGGACATTTGACTTGACCATGCCCCAGGTTTATTGCTTTATTAGTACTTTCAAGTTTTCTTTATGAATGTAATAAAAAGCAACTTCAATTGTATGCAAGAGCAAGAGAACTCTATTTGAAATCAATGAAATTGAAGGTTGTGGTACTGAAAATTTTCCGTTTTGGTCCAGAAATGGTCTTAGTTGTAAAAAGATTTATTTGAACAAAGTCAACTTTTATTAAAACCTTTCAAAACTATTTTCGATATGGATCAGAACTAGACACGCTTGAGATCTGTCACTGAGGTGCACAACCCCGGATCCTAGCAACTGGAAAGTTGCCCCTTGTTTGAATGGTACCGCGGCACTGTACGGCAACGGAAAGTTGCCCCTAGTCTGAATAGCACTGTACCGGAGATTACGATAAATGCTGATGGGCAAAGATGACCAAGATGATCAAATGGACAGAGTTGATCGGGGAAAAGTTTATGGCTGAACTTCGGGATGAAGCTGCCTACGTATCCCAATGACGGGAATCAAGCCTTACGTAGTTCAGGCTTGGGTTCACTCGAGTATTTTCACTCTCCTTTTGCGCTCTAACTTTTGCCAAGGCCGCCCTTTGCGGGTTTTCAACCTTGCGAGCTCAGTTTTTATATTTCCTAATTTTTTTGTGCTCTGAATTTTGCCTAGGTCGCCCTTTCGGGTTTTCGGCCTAGCGAGCCTCTCAGGGGTAATATTTCTTCAACTTGTCCATGTTGATCGGTTGGGAGAACTCTAGGCCATCTAGGTCCATCAGAACCACAGCTCCACCTGACCAGATAGACTTGATGATATAGGGACCCGTCCAATTGGTCTGAACTTGCCCCTTGGGTCGTGGATGGGAGCTCGGTTGTCTTTGAGTACCAAATCTCTTCCTTCAAATTCCTGGACTTAACTTTCTTGTTAAAAGCCCGGGCGATTCTGCGTTGATATCCTTGGACATGGTACAGTGCTTTAATCTTCTTTCATTGAAAAGCATGAGTTCCTCGAATCTGCTCTGCTGCCAATCTGCCTCGGCTATCTGACACTCAGCCAATACTCGTAGAGACGGAACCTCAATCTCTATAGGTAGAACGGCCTCCATCCCATATACCAAGGAATACGGAGTCGCCCCGGTAGAAGTTCTAATCGACGTTCGGTAGCCCCACAGAGCAAACGCAACTTATCTGGCCAGTCCCGATAGGTTTCCACCATCTTCTGCAGTATGTGTTTGATGTTTTTTGTTGGCGGCCTCAACTGCTCCGTTGGTTTGCGGCGATACGTGGATGACTTATGAAAAGCTACATTATACTTCTCCAACAGATCAATCACCTCCTTTTGAAGTGAGAACCATTGTCCGAAATGATCTCATTCGGGACTCCATAACGGCAGATAATTTGTTTCTGATAAACTTTGCGACATGCGAAGCCTTCAACACGGCATAAGATTGGGCCTCGACCCACTTCGTGAAATAGTCTATTGCTACCAAGATAAACTCATGCCCATTCGACCCTTTCGGAGTAACAGCTCCAATCACATCAATCCCCCAAACTGAAAATGGCCATGGCGACGTCATGTTGTACAGCTTTGACGGCGGGATGTTCATGCGGTTTGCGTGAATCTGGCATTTGTGGCATCGCCGAACAAAGCCGATACAATCTTCCTCCATGGTAGACCAGTAGTAGCCCTGTCTGAGGATCTTTCGTGCCAGCATCACCCCATTCATATGTGCCCCACATTCTCCTCCATGGATGGCCTCCATCAGGCGTTTCGACTCTTCGGCTTCCACACAGCAGCTTGTGCATTCCCAGATGACCTCTTTTGTACAACTTACCCCCGCAGATGATAAACTGAACAGCCATTCTTCTAATTGCCCTTTTGTCTTGGCATTCGCCCCTGGTGGATATGCCTCCTTTTCCAAGAAGTTCCATATATCGTGATACCAAGGGTTGTTATCCTGCACTTCATCTATGGCAGAGATTGACTCGTAGGCAGGTGCAAATTTCTGGTCAATAATGACTGGACGCATCCGGACCCCAGATGGGATGTCTATCATGGAAGATAGAGTTGCTAGCGAATCTGCAAACCTGTTGTTCTCTCTTACTAGGTGAGTGAAATTTAGCTTTTCAAACCGTGGAATTAACAAATCCAAGGTCTGGTGGTAAATTATCATCTTTTCCTCTTTTACTTTCCAATCTCCTTTAGCTTGAGATACAACTAAGTTCGAATCCCAATGACG
>JAPPVO010002672.1:0-21406 GCA_030407325.1 Camellia japonica | reverse complement strand
TGTTGAGTATTTCATGATCGGATATCGGTGACCCTTGATCGGAACACATTTTTGTTAACAATTTATTTTTAAAATCATATTTACTATCGACAAAAATGTGTTCCGATCAAAGGGCTATTGATATCTGATCAACATGATTTTTTACAGGCATGAAACATTTACCAAGCTCTACACATTGAACGGTTTGGATTATCGAAATGAAATTCATGATGGACTCCACAAGTCTAATAGTATGGTACAATCTACACAGTAGACTGGAGATGAACCTCTTCTGGATCAAAAACCAAAAAATACCTGAATATAAAACAAGACAGTGTAATTTACCCTTTTAAAAAACAGGAGGGAGATTTCAATAATTATCAAACACCTTATAGAAAGTTTCCTAACTTTCATTGGGTCAAGCTTATCTTCAGTCCGAAATCAAATTAATGCATATTGTTGGGATCGTTGGCTCAATATGGAATTCACATCGATAATCCGAAACCTTTGAATATTTCATCTCTACAAAAAATTACATGTATAAGATATCAATAGTCACTTGATCATAATAAGTTGTATCAATGGTAACTATGATTTAAGAAAAAAAATACTGACACAAATGTGTATGATCAAGTGTTTATTGATATTTGATTAATGTAATATTTTACAATAATAAAGTACTCAATAAAATCTTACATATTTAATGCTTTTGATTATTGATATAGACTCCACAGTGAATCCACCAAAAGCCCACGGTCTAGTTGGAATTGTTTGGGATGAACTATATAAGTGTATTTTTTGACTTTTTTATCTAAAAAGAGAGGAAAAAAATGATTGTTTGGGATAACTTTTGACTTTTTATTCGAAAAATATATGTAGTAAAATATTGTATAAAATACTAAAATTACTTCTTTACCTCTTGCGTACTGACATGTTTTTTGGCATGTCAGTACGGTTGCACAGTTGAGAGTTGTTGTTATTGTTGTTTGCATGTCAATAAGGGCATTTTAGTTTTTTTACCCTCTGTGTATGCTGACTTTTTTTTCTGTCCAATTGATTAGTGAATATTAATTTTTTTAGTAATTGTTTAACATTTTATCTTTTTTAGCGATCCCAAACAAGCACTTGACTTCTAATTGAAGTGAGGCTTATCCCTAAATCATTTTATAGGGCTCCCAAACATCTTCCACTCTGGGATACAGATTTGGAGACACCCAAATAGACTTTGATAGGTCTTTCCTCCCTCTCCGTAGCTCAGAGTCAGTCCTCTCCTGTATATTCACTTTTTTAATTCGCAATTTTTTGTCATCATCAACACAAATTATAGGAGAAGAGTTAGTATAGCTGTATACAAGAAATTAAGTGGACAGGAGAGAAAGTTAGGAAAATTGAGGATACCGGGTTTTAAAACTATATTATAGTGGTAAGGATAGACGCAAGAATGAGGTAGGCATCATAATTGCCAAGGATCTTGTGGAGAGGTGTAGTGGCAGTCACTAGGAAAGGGGATAGGATTATGCTAGTTAAACTAGTTACTAGAGGGAATATAGTGAACGTTATTAGCGCATACGCCCCTCAAGTAGGATTAGATGATCAGACTAAGAGGATTTTTGGAAGCAAATGATGAGATCTTCAAAGGATACCCGTAGGAGAGAACCTGGTTATAGGTGGAGATTTTAATGGCCATGTAGGCATAGATAAACTACGCTATGAAATGGTTCATGATGGATACGATTTTGGTGACAGAAATGAGCTGGAGAGGATATCTTAGATTTTGCATTGGCTTCTGACCTAGTGGTGGCCAATACTATGTATAAGAAGAGAGAAGAGCATTTGATAGCCTTTAAGAGTGGATTAGTTAAGATCCAAATAGATTACTTCTCAGTGAGAAAGTGGACCGCCTAAAATGCAATGATTGTAAGGTGATTCCTAGAGAGAGCCTGGTCTCTCAACATAAGATTTGGTACTAAGATTTATGTTTTAGAGGGCAATACCAAGCTAGGAAGGATGGTGGGGCGTCGTAGGACGAGATGTTGGGACCTAAAAGGGATAAACTAGAAATATTTAAGAATTGAATGGATAAGGAAGGTACTTGGGACTTAGAAGGTGATGCTAACACTATGTGGAACTCGATGGCCAATTGTATGAGGAGAATCTCAAGGGAGGTGCTTGGAGAGTCGAAAGGAACGAGACCCAGCTCTAGGGAAACTTGGTGGTGGAGGGAAGAGGTTCAAGCGGTAGTTAAGGCAAAAAAAGAGTCTTTAAAAAGTGGCAGAAGGATAGAACTGAGGAAAACCTTAGAGTTATAGATTGGCTAATAAGGAGGTCAAGAAAGTAGTGAGAGAGACTAAGTTGAAAGCTTCTGATGACCTATACACTAGACTAGATAGTAAGGAGGGAGAGAGAGGGTATACAAACTTGCTAAGATACGGGAAAAGGAAAAATAAGAGATTTTTAATCAAGTAAAGTGCATCAAGAGTGAGGATTCTAAGGTATTGGTGAAGGATGAAGAGATTAAGGAAAGATGGAAGAATTATTTTGAGAAACTATTAACGAGGAACATGGAAGTACGGCAAATAGGGGAAGAAATAACTATTAATACGATAAACCAAGACTATAGGTTCTATCGCAGGATTAGGAATTTTGAAGTGGAGATTGCACTTAAGAAGATGAAATCAAATAAGGCTTTAGGACCCGATGATATCCTATTGAAGCTTGGAAGTGTTTGGTAAAAAGGGAATTGCTTGGTTGACTAGATTGTTTAGCAAAAGCTCTACGCATTGAATAGTTCGGAAATATCAAAACGAGAACCATGGTGTGGTACCACGGGCCCTACCAGTACGCTCCAATCCATCAGTCCATACAGTGGACTGAATCGAAGCCACTTCCTTTGATTAATATAGTTCAAAAATCATTATAAATTATATCACATTTTTTTTTACATATATTTTTATAATAAAAAATTTTAAAAAAATCAATTAAAGTAGTCACTTCTCGACAGAGGCTTTAATCATTTTTTTTTTTACTTTGGGCTTTTAAGTTTTTTTATTTTTATTTTTTATTTGACCCTTTATATTTTAAATTTTTTATAATTTATTATTGTGGTAAAAAAATTAATAAACGTGTCATATGTTTATACATGATATAATTTTCTGTAAATTTTTAACAAAATCGTACCAAGAATAATTAATTGTAATAAAATAATATTTCGAGAGGATTAATTATTGAGTTTCAAAATTTAAGATTTATTTTTTACTACAGATTATAATATCACTTATCTACGATTTTATACGTTGTTTCACAACAACAACAAAAAAAGAAAAAGAAAAAGAAAAAAAGAAAATCACTTAATAAACAAACCTTAAACCACCCCTTATAATTCTCATTCATAAATAAATTGTTAAGATAAAAATAAATAAATAAACAAATTGTCGGTAATTCTCATTCATAAATAAATTGTTAAGATAAAAATAAATAAATAAACAAATTGTTGGTTGTTTTTACGACCCAACAATGGCTGGGCCAGTTTTGGTATCTTGGGGCCAATACGTATAAAGGTAAGGAAGAGTGAGGAGCATTGAACCACAAACACATCACAACGCACGTTAGCAAACAAATCCCTACAACTTCGCATACATACGCCATCGCCTGCAAATCGTAGAAGAGTAAGGTCCAAATTTGCACACCGAATCGAAGCTAAGCCGAAGAGAAGCCGAAACCCTCGCAATCGCAAGCTTCCAAGCCTGCAATCGCTGTTGAAGATCTATTCACCACTCTCAATCGGCACATCCAACGGTCGGAGTACGAGTAAGCCGTCAAAGTCACAGATCAAGGTCATTATTCATGTTTGTATGATTGTAAGTTCATTTTGTTTGCGTTTTTTTTGGAAATTTGGATTGAATCTGTGTGTTTTTTTTTTTTTTTTTTTTGTAGTTCTGTCAATTGTCTCTAACGATGAGGACGCGATTCGTTGCAAAATCCTGGCTTTAATCAAGGCTGATAGCATCGATGAAGCTCTTTCGACTATTGAGTCTTCTCGAAGGCTTCCGATTGATTTCAGTTTCTTCAAGGTAAAAAACATGAGCTTTGTTCACTGATTCAATGGTGTGTCTGTTGATTTAAGATTTTAAAATGTGTTTGTTGGTGCAAAATTGTTAGTTTTTGTTATCATGGAGTGTAAAGCAATTTGAAGAATTATGTTGATGTATTATTGGCCTTAGCATTTCTTTGTTAAGCGCATGCTAGGCAGTTAGGTATTAACTGATGTGGTTTTAACAAATGTATGTTGGTTGCCTCATCTATTTTGAGCTCCTATTAGTATTCAGGATCGAAATAATCCCATTTGGTAGGGCAGGTTTAGCAAAACTCTACTTCATTGTATGAGTTTTTACTAAACATATTGTATTGTTTTTCTTCTTAAAATTTGTTTTTCAAGTATTTTTTTTCTTTTCCCCTGTATTATGAAGAATCCGTCTCAATAATACGACTAAGTTAGCCATGCAAGATGATTTTGGAACACTTTGTATACAATTGGCACCTATAAGGTAATTAGCTGCAATTTTTCACTATGCTATATATAGTGGCAATTGTCATTAGTTTGTGCATTTTATTTTGGCTTAGTATTCTTTGATAGACTTTATAGGAGAGCTTAATTTGGTGGACGGGTTTTAGTTTTCTGTTGTATACTTCCTGTGTACAGAGTTTGTGTCCTTTTGGCGCTTTAGTTTTTTTAAGTACTTTGTGATTTAGTGATTTTTACCTACCCAAAAGAAAAAGAAAACCATTTGGTTTACTGTATCATGTGTTAACAGATGTTTCGAAGGATTCATGCATTTTAGATTTTTTTCTTTGAATTAAATGTGAATGTTTATTTTCCTTATGATTTATCTGTATAAATTGTTCTATAACAGGCATTAGTAATCTCTTAATCTGTATGTTTGAACTTTTTGTCGTTTCAAAATAGGCATACTGCTTCTACAGACAAAATAAGTTAAATGAAGCTTTAGCATCATTGGAAGGCCAAGAGGGAAGTTTTTGTAGCTATGCTGTTACAATCTCAGATTCTATTTCATTTGGGAAAATTGGATGCATCTTTGGATATTTATCAAAAGCTCAGAAATCTAAGATAGAGTCATTGAGATATAAATCTTATTACTGGTTGCTTTCTGCTGGGAGGGCTTCCGAAGTGCAAGGAGTGATGGAGGCTCTCAGAGTAAAAGCAACTAGCAGCTTTGAGTTGGCATACAACACTGCTTGTTTATTAATTGAAAGGAAGAAGTATTCAGATGCAGAGCAACTCCTACTGTCAGCTCGAAGGTGAGCCACAATGTTGTATATGAGAATTGATTAGAACGAGCTATTTGCTTTCTAATTACTATAAATGATACTATAAACACCATTATTCTGATTTATTGTGTTACTTCTGCTGCTGCTACTGTTGCAATTGCCATTTGTTTTTAAGACTTAGAAGTTCACTACTTTGTTACTATTAAGTATACACTACGTAGATTTGTTATTTTGATGGAACTATTTAGAAGAGTTGTGAGCACATAAATTTAATATCTAAGTATGCAAAATAGTGTTGCTTGGAAACTGCTTCTTGTGTAAATGAAATTGCTTTCTCTTCCTAGTCATCATGTTGGTACTTTCTCATTTATGTTTGGTTCCCTGACTCTTGTGAGCAGTCTCCATGGTACCAACGACTAATAACGGAATGGATATATGTCTTTAGGACCCTGTCTATCATGCACAACTACCTCTAAAGTGTTGCCGACCATAACTCCTCGTAATGAATTTTCTTTGGCAGGAACACAACTACCTATAAAGCGTTGCCGACCATAACTCCTTGTAATGAATTTTCTTTGGCAGGAACAGATATGCATCATATAACCTAATAGATGGCTTTTAGGGCATCATTGTCTTGTACTTTGAATTGTAAAAACTTGATTCCAATTTCTAACGTAGGGTTAACATATAAGAGCTGGTTATGACCCTCTTTTTGTGGTAAAATCATGTTTTTTGTTGAGAAAGTTTACATTTTTTTTCAGATGTGTGGAAAATAACCATGGTTGTTGTTTTAAAGTAGAAAAGACTCTTGCCAAAGTATTGCGTAGTATCCTTCCAAATGACATCATGTTCATTCTACCCCTTTTTTTTTTTTTTTTTATCAGCAACAAACAAAGATTTATTAAGGCTCAAGCCTAAGAAAAAAGAGGATAAGGCATCCTCTTACAAGAGAAATGGAAAAACCAAAAGAGAAAAAAGAAAATACAAAAATACCAAACTCAAAACTACTACACAGAACAAACTGACACCCAATTGGTAGCAAGCAAAAAAGCGAATCCCTCGGAATACTGAGCTCGCCGAGGCCCAAAAGACGCCAAGTATCACCCTGTCCCATAAGTAGTCTAATCCCGGGCAACTCATTTGAAAAAACAGGCATTTCTTTCCAACCAAACAACCCAGAAAATTGCAAAGACGACACCACTCCAAAGTACTTTAGCCCTCTTCGACCTTCCAAAAACTAATCAAATAATAACATTTGAGCACATCCTTTTGGGGCCACCCATATCACATTACCCAATCCAAACACCCTATGCCGTAACCACCTCGCCACCGAGCAATGCAAAAAGAGATGATCCAAAGATTCTCTACTTTTACAACACATGATGCACCATTGAGGATTAAGATACCGCGAAGGTCTCTTCTTTTGCAATGAATCATTTGTCAGAGTGCCCCCATGAACCAAGATCCACATGAACACTTTCACCTGAGAGGAGCACATGCCTTCCAAAATCTGTTATGAAATAGAAACTGAGGAACATGAGAAGTATCAATGATTTTATCAAGAAAGGACTTACAAGTAAAAGAATCCGACGAATGAATATTCCAAACCAACCTATCCTTCAATATTGGAGACAAAGAAACATTTTCAAGCCTTGACAAAAGAGAAATCAATTCTGAAACTTCCCTATCATGAAGATTTCGACGAAAAGTAAAATTCCAAGATAAAGGAACCACCAAAGAACCCGCCACAGACGCAACAGAACAATTATGAGATTGAGAAACGCCATACAGAAGTGGATAGGACTCAGCGAAAGACGTCGAGCCCTCCCAAACATCCTATCAAAATTTGACCATTTCCCCATTACCCACCCTCATAGAAATGAATCCGGACCAAACTGGATAAATCTGAGAAATGGACTTCCAAGGAGCACGTCCGCTACCCCTCGAGATCACCTGAGAGTCCCTACCATTACCTGAATCCCATATTTAATTTTAATAACTGCATGCCATAATGAACCACACTCATTGGGGAATCGCCATAACCACTTGCCCAGCAGAGCCATGTTTCTAGTCACTATATTACCAATGGCCAAACCCCCCTTCTCCTTAGATAAGGACACTGTTTCCCAGTTCACCAAATGATCCTTCCTTCCCTCATCTTTCCCTTCCTATAGAAAATCCCTCATTAAATTTTCAATAGATTTTGCTACCTTGACTGGAATCTTAAACACAGACATGAAATAAATTGGAATTCCACTTAGCACTGTTTTAACCAGAGTGTACCTACCCCCACGGGATAGTAAAGCCCTACTCCACCCTTCTAACCTCTTTCCTATCTTTTCCACAACCAGATTCCAAAGAACTTCACCCCTTGGGTTACCTCCTAGCGGAAGCCCCAAATACTTCATCAAAAATGTCTCTATACCACACCCAAGTAACTCAGCCACTCTCTGAATCAAACTTGAATCAACATTAATACCCGCAACCCTACTCTTCTCTAAATTTACCCTGAGACCAGAAAGCACCCCAAAAAGCCTAACCACCAAAAAGAGATTCACCATTTGGCTCTCGTCCTTCTCAAGAAGAAAATAGTGTCATCCGCAAACTGCAAATGTGTCACACAAATCTTATCTCTACCGACCTGTAAGCCTTCAAACAGACCAACCTCTTTAGCTCTATCCACCATCCTTCCTAACACGTCCGCTACCATGATGAAGAGAAAAGAAGATAACGGATCGCCGTGTCTCAACCCTTGAGATGCCTTAAAAGTCTGCCCTGGTTTACCATTGACTATCACTAACATATTTGCAAGACGCCAAACATCCCCTAATCCAGGACCTCCTCTCACCACCATACCTTTTTCTATCCATCCATCACAAAATCCAAAAAATGCCAATCTACATCTATCAATACGCTTTCTCAAAATCGCTTTCCTCAACAAACCTCCCTTAATCCACATATACTTCCCTCTTTGCACCACTTTCTACACTACTCAACCACTCATTCGCCACCAGAACCACATCGAGAATCTGTCTACTTGCACACAAAAGCCCCTTGAGTTGAAGAGATTGTATCCCCTAAAGAAGCCCTCAACCTTTTTGACAAAACCTTCCCCAAAATCTTGTAGAGTGATGTCACCAAACTAATTGGTCTAAAATCACCAATACGGATGGCTCCATCCTCTTTAGGAGTCAAACAGATAAATGTGGCATTAGCACATAAATTAACAAACCCTGTCTTATAAAAATCCATAAAAACCTTCACCAAATCCCCCTTCACCACCTCCCAACAATCTTGAAAAACTGTCATTGAAAACTCGTCGGCGCCTGGAGCCTTGTCCCTCTCGCACTAAAAAACTGCATCCTTAATCTCCAATTCCTCAAAAGGCCTCTCTAACCAGATGGTGCTTCTCCTGATCAATAGGCCTCCACTCAATCCCTTCTATCCCAGGCCTGACTATCTCCTCCTTCGAAAACAATTTTGAGTAAAAATAAAAAATCCCTTGGACTATTTGCTCCTCTGAGTCCACCACTACCCCTCGCCTTACTTCTAATCTCTTAATGAACTTTTTCTTCATTTTTCCATCTGTAACCCTATGAAAGAATTTTGAACTAACATCCCCCTCCTTTAACCACTTCACCTTTGCTTTTTGTGCCCAAAAACTGCCTGCTCTCTAAGAGTCAACTCTTCCAACTTCACGCCCTAGCTCCCTCCTCTCTCTTCTCAAATCCTCGACCTCACTCCCCTGCATCTCCAAAGAATCTATCTCCTCTATTCTACCATAACTTGAAGTTTAGATGATTCCAAATTTCCAAACACCTCCATTATTCCAAAGTTTCACTCCGCTCTTTTAATGACCTTCAAATTTCTCATGAATTTTAAAACTCTCCCACCCGTGACATCTAGCATTATTCCACCACCCCGCAAAGTTCTACTTAAATAAATGATGATCCAACCACATATTCTCAAACCTAAATGGGACCCCACCTAAAAAGACAACTCTCGATCATAATGGGACAATGATGGGACACCAATCTTGGAAACGCCTTCTGTCTCACATTGGGGAAAACCCCCTCTCAACCTAAAGAAAATAAAAATCTATCCAATCTAGAACATACCCTGCTTTCCCTAAGATTAGACCATGTGAATCATGCATTAAATAAAGAAGGATCCACCAACTCACATCCTCTAATGAACCCATCAAAATCTCTCATACTCCTATTGATTCTAACCCCATTAAGCTTCTCTGAAACCTTCCTAACCACATTGAAATCTCCTCCTAAACACCAGTTGGGGTAGCATAATCCATATAACCCACCTAACTCCTCCCACAAAGCCTCTCTCTTAGCGGGGCAATTCGGGCCATATACCCCCCGACAACCACCACTCACTATTATCTAGATTCCTGAACCTAACTGATAACAAAAACTCTCCAACTAATGAGTCACACTAAAAAACCACCCTCTCATCCCAAATACAATAAAAGACCTCTAGACCTTCCCACTGATAGTGCAAAAGCCCACATTTTATGCCCAACTCCCCAAACACTTTTAATGAAATTCCTATCACAAGATTCTACTTTAATTTCCTAAAAAATGACTATATCAGGTTGATGCTTCCTAAAAAAATCCCTAGTAACCCCCTTCTTCTTCCGGGAACCCAAACCCCTCACATTCCAACTAACAATCTTCATTTAGAAACATTGTCACCTCTAACCTCCTCATGTCTCCTATCATAATTAATTGTGCTCACCAAGTTCCTTAACTCCCTAGCCCCCTTTCTAACCAAAGCCCCTCCCCTTCTAACACCCCCCCTAGAGACACTAAGTTCTTTTCCACTAACCCCCTCCCTCCCATTTAACCTTACTAACGAAAGCCCCATAACTTGAAGCAAATGCTTGAAAAGAGGCATTTCATTTTCCTCAATAGGACAAGACGCATACTTGCTTAACTCCATCAACCAATGCTCTGTTTTAACCTCACTATCTCTCACTCCACTAAAAACACAGCTTTTCCTGGGCATATGATTAATAGAATCTCTTACTTGAGCATCATTTACTTGGCCTACAGGAATGTTAGCATTATAGGACACAGGACTAATAGTAGAGCCAGTTATCATGGCTCTGGAAATATCCGACAAGACTCCTTGATCATCCATTCCTTTAACAGAATCATTCAGACCCTGACTCTGAGATCCCCCTACCCCATTCCCAAGAGAAGAAAAGATTTGACTAGCAGTGTTACCCCTCTTAGATGCTGGAGTTGTAGTATCTTGGATAGCAGTGTCACTGACATGATCCATTATTTTAGAGACACCCTCGACCTTCTCATTCTCAACAGCGCCTTGTTCCTTAAAGAGATTACACAACTGGAAATCATACTCTTCTTGATCACCTTCATCGCCTTCTGAACCAGAGACAAACTCAGAGCTTGTCTCAGACCCACACATTTCCAAAGCTTGCAGCACTTCGTTAAGCTCGAAACATCCATCATCAACCTTGCGACTCAACAAATCAGCATCGTTCACATCCTCTATCCTTTCATCGACCCACCCTCCATATTCCCCTCTGTTTTCTGCCAATCCTCGACATATCCATTCACAAAATCGGCCAATCCTAGCTGAATCTCGTCCCTCTTTAGTCGAAATTGATTAGTCCTCGAAGAATTCATCTCGCGATCCACATCCACAGCCTCTCGTACCCCAGACGGCTGCCGACGCTAAGCCTCCTCATCTCCAATGGATCGTCTCTCCTCTGCAAGCAAATCGGGTCGATCAGAATCACAAATCCCCTCTTCCGAACCATGAACCCCTTTCAAATTGACCCACTGGGCCCAAATCAGTTGAATAGATCACATCTACACTTTGAGGCCCAACATTACAATCCATTTGCTGCTTATAGACTGGCCCAGCTTTTGGAGAAAACAACTTGGGCCGTTGATTCATAAACCTCTGGCCCTTATCATAAAAATCACTTGGGCCCAAAATAAAAGTTGGCCCACTACGCCCCACTGGCCCAATTGGAGCCTCCCTAAGCCCCTTATCCCTTGATCTACCCTCCATCTCAGCCACCACACGGGAGCTAACCCCAACCCTTTCAACTTCTGCACCTCTTCGATTTTCCCCTTCGAAGCCACCACGTGTCCACCCTAGCTGTCCATCCCCTTCGTCTTCCTCGTCGCCGACAAAAGATTCGCCAAAAAACTGTTGCCGGAAGATCGTTGGCCAAACTTCCCCATTATGTCGCACTGACTTTGATAATGGCTTGAGACGCACCATAGAAGATCGATCTCCCTCCTTGATCTCCATACAAACTGGCAGAAAACCACTATCAAAGCCTCTGACTTTCAATCTTACTTCAAATAGATTTTCCAAAGAGACAGTTCTTCTATCCACTTCCAACAAACCACCACATTTTTGACCTATGTAATGGAATACCTTTTCATTCCAAAGGGTAAATGGCAAGTCACACACTGTAATCCACCCTTCATAAGAGATAATTACCTCTGGTTTAACATGCTTCACCTCTGACCACTTCTCCAAACTGATTGCCACACCTTTGTTGAAAAACCTCAATCCTTTATTTCCAATCAAATTCGTTTCCTCTCTATTACTTACCCAGAACAGAGCTCTATTGATTTGAAATGGCCGAAGTGCAATAGACTTCTTTAAATATTTGCTCAATTCCTTTTCAATTTGAGCCCAGCTGCTTGAAAAATCACATCTTACACGGACTACCACCCGCTCCATATCAGCCCTTAAATTGCCCGTTCGATTCTCAGTGAACAAATCACACAAACTTCCTTCCTCTGTTCACCCCTGTTTTCCTTTCCCAAGCCTCCTCCTTTGTCCTCTTGCTCTGAACTCCTTCTGTAACTCTAACCCCGGCATCCATACCTATAGTGTTCCTCTTGGTTTCATTGCAAATGACTTTACGAAGCATGGTAGGTGTATGCATCCACCCACTACCATTATTCCCCGCCGGAATGATAATGTTGCATTTCTTGACACCTCCTTCCCATTTCGACAAATCAATAAAAGCACCCTTACCATTGGCATACTTCTGTAAACAAAACACAGCGGAACTGCTATGGTAATTGCTAAAGAAATAGCCTCATTTGTAAAGTTTCCCCATCTGCTGTAGAGCTTGCACAACCCAACTTACACCTCCCAAATCTATCTTCGGAGAGAAGCTTTGTAGTCGATTCCTCTTTATAATCTCCACTAGACTCCCTCTAGATCTCTCGTCAACCTGGATAATGATTATCTTCTGTTCGATCCTCAATTCTAAGGATAGCTCCCTATACTCTCTCATCTCCCCAGATGCATGTACCAATTATTTGAAAATGTCCGAAACGAATGAGAGAGAGGGTCCGTAGGCCTCACAGATCTATTACCCACTATTTGCATGCATTCACAAAAGTCCCTACCCGTTGTTTAAGACTGATATTTGATGAAGATTCAGTGAACTGGTAATTAGTAGAGCACTATTCTTACCAGTATTTAGGAACGTCCTGTAATAATGAATATTTATTCACTTTAAATCTGAAGCTTCAAAATAACGAAGCGAATAGTAGTTTGAAATTTCACAATGATGGCAAGTTATTTGATTTCATCAAATTAACATCTTACCAAGTTGGGTAGATTTAATTACTCGTTTTGGCCAATTATGCAATATTTTCTCTCGTTTAACTTCCTAATGTTTTACTACGTCACTTCTTAAACAACATAAATCTCCCCACACATTTGAAGAAGATAAGTTTATATTCTTTTCTTTTCTTTGATTTTTTTTTTTTTTGACAGAATTGGTCAAGAAACGCTAATAGAAGATAATTTGGCTGATGATGACATAAAGGTCGAATTGGCTCCCATAAACTATACAGTTGGCACATGTTCAACATGTATGATATTGGCATTACATACATGTTTGCTTTTCTTTTTCAAATGCTCATTTGTTATTTTATCCAAATTGGCTTATTTTTTTAGCTCCTCGAACACACACACAAGAAGCCATTGAAGCTTACACAAACATTATAAAGCGAAATCTGGCAGATGAATCATCACTTGCAATGGCATCAAACAACCTCGTATCATTCAAGGGTCTAAAAGACGTCTCTGATAGCCTAAGGAAACTTGATCGATTAATAGAAAAAGGCAGCGGGCCACAAATTTTCCAACTTGCTCGTGGACTTGACCTAAAGCTTTCACCCAAACAAAGGGAAGCAATATATGCCAATCGGGTGCTTCTGCGTCTTCACTCTAATCGGATTGATCAGGTCTTAAATTTCTCTCTTACCTTCTTCTAAACCCCCTTCCCCAACGCTGTTAGGAATCCGTAACACTTAACCAGGATTGGTGAAACTCGAAACACAGAAACAGACAAATGCACAAGAAGGATAAATGACATGCACACATGAAGTGTTTATGTGGTTCACCCCAAGCTAGATCAATGTCCATGGCTACTACGATATTTACTATAAATACATAGAAATAGAGCAATATGTCCAGTTAGATCCATGGTCGAGTGGTTAGTGTCCACTACTTATTAGGATCAACACTACTCCAACAAATCCTCCACGCAACGTCTCCTTTTCTCCCTTGTTTGTTTTAGTTTTATTTGAATTATTATTCAAATTAAGGGTATATTTGCAGGCTCGGAGAACTTGTTAGTGCACTGCCAGACATGTTTCCTAATAGTGTGATGCCGGTACTACTTCAAGCTGCAGTTTTGGTGAGACAGAACAAGGCTTGCCGAGCTGAAGAAATACTAGGCCAATTTTCAGAGAAGTTCCCCAACAAGTCGAAGGTCGTTCTCCTTGCAAGGGCGCAAGTTGCTGTTGGTGCTGGCCATCCTCAAGTTGCAGCCGAGTCCCTCTAAAAGATACCGAACATTCAACACATGCCAACCACTGTCGCCACCCTCATATCTCTCAAAAAACGTGCAGGAGATATCGACGGTGCAATTGCTGTGTTTGATTCTGCGATCCAATGGTGGTCAAACGCCATGGTTGAAGACAACAAGCTTAATGTCATTATGACAACAAGCTCACCATAGATGAGAAATCATGTCACTCACTACAGACATCAAACCATAACAGAATTCATAGCTTTATAAACAATCTTGATACTTGTTAGAAGATAAAATTAAATAACATGACACAAATCTATTTCCTATGTTGCATGGACTCATGTATGGGTGCTGAATGTGGATATGAATCTTAAGTGTCAAATTTTTCCAGTTCCAATGTCCAAGAACACAAATACGGCTAATTTATAGAAGTTTAGATGAAAAGGAATTTTAGTTTTTCATATGCAAATTGGTATAGAGAAACATTTACAGTAAAATTACTCAACCAAAATGACATTTACAGACCATTGATCAACTAGGTGGTTTTGTCCTGTTTCCAACAAACATGGCTAACCAGGCACAGTGGAAAAACAAACTGGAATAGAATAAGAATGTATTAGAATCAAAGGAAACAGGTAACAATACAAACATAAGACTCAGACAAATAAAAAAATGGTTCACACAAGCAAGAAACTATAAAGCATATATTTAATAGTGTAAGAATTTAATAATAGCACTAAATAGAAGGGAAATAGAATTTTGAGTTTGATTCCACAGAAACCATTCAAAAGGTAGATATCGACATACCACATGGCCAAATTCATGGAAAAGATTAACCACTTCAGAGAATCTCGACAATGCAGTATGAAAAGTAAGTAATGCCACAGGAATCTACATATAGAAATTGAGGATAAATTAGTAACATATTAAAATTATGATCAGCTTACGATACTTTTAACATATACGAGAAGTTGTGGACTATGTCTTCTACTACCCAACCATGTATAACATTTATATCAAAAAAACCAACAGCTATATTACTAGAGACATAATTGCATCCAACTGAACCTGGAGAAGAATTTTCAAGTACAAAACAAACTCTCATGGTGGCAAGGGAATCCAACACAAAGCAGATATACATCAGGCAACATAAATTTTTGCCTTTTTTCTATTGAAAGCTAAAAAAAATGTAATTCTACCATGCTAATCAAACATGCTTTATGCATTTGATCCGGTCCTTACTAAACAAAATAGAATGTATCCCAAAATAAAATGCATTGCAGGTACCCAAAATTTGAGTTCAACATCACAACAACAATAAGTTTAGAAAACTCAAACTTAATAGCGTATTACAGTCACCTTGCGTGCACCATTGACAAAAGAACCATTCTAAAGAGCCACAACACAGGTGTGACCATATTTTCCCCTCCCTGTTTGAGATACAACGTAAGTTCATTTCATTCTAAATCATATATGTGATCCAACCATAAATTGATGTCCACTAGAATTAATAAAACCATGAGTAATAAATGAACCTAGAGAACATATCAAGGTAGAAATAGCCCAAAAGTTCACTAGAAGATAAGTCATAGACTGAATAAAGGTGAACATCAGAGTGGCAAACCTCAGCATCTGCAATTTCTTCAAATCTTAAACCTGCATGAAGCAAAGGAAGATGAGAGCTTAGTAGATGAATTAGCAAAGCAAAATACTTAAGTCAAGAAATGGAAACATCATGAAATTACCAAAAAGGTCTTGGCATATTTTCAAGATCCCTGACATGACCAAATTGAACGAAAAGTATTGTTTAAGAGCTCCAACGTCTAGATTAAATTGTTGTTCCTCAATTCTCTTCACGTAGTACAACAGATCCTCAATTTCAAAAGGAAAATCTCCTTCCTCTTTTTTCTAATGTACCAGAATAACACAGACTATAAAGACATAAAACACACTTTGGCATAACAAGACATAGACTAAGCAAAAACTAACCTTCAAGTCTTTTAACATACTAAGTTCTCTGGTGGCCAAGTCAGCTAAACTGCAGAGAGAGTTCCTCCAAGAACTCAAATACCTGAAAACAATAGCATCATGCTCATCAAGAAAAATCAGCTTTATGAAAGGATTGGTAGGAAAATATTACAACAAACAGTAATGGAATGATGATTCAAAATGAGAAATCAGTAATTTGGTCGGGAAGTTAATAGCAATAAGATATTGGGTAAACTACCAATAGGTCCTACTTTGGAGACTTATTACCCAATAGGTCCTACTTTGAAGACTTATTACCATTAAGTCCTATTTGATAAATTTTATTAAGTGATAAAGATAAATTTATCAGTTTTTTTTTTATGAATAAATTTATAGTGATAAATTTATCAGTCTCTTTATTTTATAAATAAATTTTTAGTGATAAATTTATCACTCTCTTATTTTTATAATGTTAAATTTATTAGTTAGGACCTGTAGGTAAATAAGTCTAGTTAATAGGACTAATTGGTAAGTACCCCTAAGATATTTCCTTGATCATTTTTCAGCAATTTATGTACCATTGTAAACTAAAGAAATAAGTATATAACCAATCTGTAGGCCATTCTCAGTTCAACAAATAAATGAATTGCTTCACACTAAACAAAATAAAAGTCTTCAGTTACCCCAGGAAAGTACAATAATACCAATAAGTAGATTATCTAATCAGTTGATCTAAAAAATAATCTTACCAATAATTGTATTATCAAAGAAAGCATGGGTGAAAGCACGTAGATGAAATTACAATTAATAATAAACATTTAATTAGAGAATAAATCATCAAAAATGTTGTTTAGTACAAGATAATACATTAGGAAATGATATAAACATGTACAAACCTTTGAGGATGAGTTTGCCATTCTATGATTAACAGCATAGTCTGCGTAGTTTGAGTAGCCAAGCAATCTAGCAGATTTATGGCGCAACTGAACCTAAATAATACAAGAACAAAACCAATGCCAACAGGCTTTCAGGCAGAAACAAGCAAGAGGCATAACAGCCAGAAAAGTATAAAATATGATTTTTGCAAATAAACCATGGCTTTTCCAAAGGTTAAGACTTGGCCTAATAACCTTAAGGTTATGGGTTCAAGTCTTGAGGCCACCACTTTGTGTATTATGCAAAGGTAGGGTTGTGTACTCAATCTTTCCCTTCTCAAACACACATTAATGTGCACTAATTGGGCTTTTTTTTTTTAAACCATGGCTTTTCCGACTCTCCCATTTGAAATGTGGTAATATGGACAGCAAATACAAATAAGTTAATAGTAAATGGCTTAAATTTGCATATGAATAAATCGAGATCTATTGCTTCTATGCATTTCTTTTTCTATGCATACTCTAAGATATCATTTATTAACAATAACATATTGCAATGCCTGACTTCCCTCAGTTGTCAATTCAATTAATGAAGGAAGACTTAATTAATGAAGTTTTAAGTCTTCAAAACTTGCATCTTATAGACAAATTCTCTGTTTCTCTGTTTCCTGTTTCATGTTCACTAATTAATGAAGTTGTATGATAAACTATGCATCTTATTTCACTAGTTTTGTGCTTTTTTATGAGAATCTTTCTTAAAAACAGGAAACATTTTTAATGTATACAATCAGTACTAAGTAGCTTAATTAATTACAAAATTTATATTATTGTCTTCCCCATTTTTCAGTTGCAAAACATATGTTTTATGTGAGATGATTCTCTAGTACTAGGTAGCTTATTTGATTTGCCTCTCTACTTAACAATCATAGATTCATGAAGTTCATATAGTTCATAATGAGGACTTCAAAATCATCTTCTTGTGTTCTTCAGTGAAATACTGAGGGACTTATTAGAGATCCACTTGAATTAGAATGTCCATTTAGTTTTTATAAATTCATCAGGTTGAGTAGACTCATAAGTGTGACCACCTCAAAATATGTATTCATCAGGTTGAAATTTTCTTTTCTGACATTGATGACATATATAAGTGAGTTCTCGTTGAAGCTTTTTGACACTTTCATTTCCTTTGTTAAACTAATACTTTGTAAATGGGATGAATGTTATACAGTATGCTTATATACTCTTAATTTTTGTAGGATCAAAGTAATGGTTTGTAACAGGTTGCATTTTATAAGCTACTGTCTACATACGGTTAGGCAAGGTCATATTCTTATATATATATATTATATTAAAAATAACTTCCCCGTGAAAAGTGTAATGATTTATGGCACGTAAGAAAATGTCGTAAAAGATTATATACGGCATACAAAATATGTCATAAATATATTAAAAATGACCTTCTACGGCATACAAAATTATGTCGTGAACAGTGTGATGATTTATGACATGCAAGAAAATGCCGTAAAATATTATATACAGTATACAAAGTATGCCATTAATTTTTTAAAAATAACCTTCTACGGCATGCAAAATTATGCCACGGAAAGTATGATGATTTATGGCATGACAAAAATGTCGTTAAAAATTATATACGACATACAAAGTATGTCATTAATGTTTAATTTATTACTTTTTACAACTTTACCTACATGCCGTAAATGATGCTCAACTTTCCACAGCATGTCATATAACGGCATTTGTGTGCATACCGTGAAAGAGTTTTTACGGCATGCATTGCAAACCGTAAAAATTCAATTTTGTTGTAATGACCATAGATGAAAAATCATGTCACTCACTACAGACATCAAACCATAACAGAATTCATAGCTTTATAAACAATCTTGATACTTGTCAGAAGATAAAATTAAATAACATGACACAAATCTATTTCCTATGTTGCATGGACTCATGTATGGGTGCTGAATGTGGATATGAATCTTAAGTGTCAAATTTTTCCAGTTCCAATGTCCAAGAACACAAACACGCACTACAACAAAATTGAATTTTTACGGCTTGCATTGCATGTCGTAAAAACTCTTTCACGGCATGCACACAAATGCCGTTATATGACATGCCGTAGAAAGTTGAGCGTCATTTACGACATGCAGGTAAATTTGTAAAAAGTAATAAATTAAGCATTAATGGCATACTTTGTATGTCGTATATAATTTTTTACGACATTTTTATCATGCCATAAATCATTATACTTTCTATGGTGTGGATGCGCCCCGCGTGAGGGCCTCCGTGCCACAGTTCGGACTCAAATTGTCACGGTTCTTAATCTGAACCAAAGAGTCCAAATCCGGCAAATCGTTTTGAGAAAACAGATTTTTAGAAAAGAAGTGCCAAACATGGACTGCTTTGCCAGATACAGAGTCGCCACCTAAATATTTTTTAATGAGGGAATTTAGGAAACCCTGACTCGTTTGCCAAAGGCCACGTGTCCGTCATCACCAAAGTTGCCTCGGCTCGGGAACTTGGGTACGATTGGGGAAGGTCAGCTATGAGCACCCCCTCTCGCCCGATCCAAAGATCGGCCTCTACTAACCATGATATCTCGTTTTTGAAAACACATGCGTTCTTATTCCGATTAATTAGCTAGAATTACTATGTGATGCGCACAACAAAAGTATAGACTAGATCGCCTAATTTGGAACAAAGCATTGCATATCCGCTCGTTTGAAAGATGGTTTGAAATTTGCTACCCGTAAGTAGGCTAAAACACGAATTTCAACGAGTTGTTCCAACTCAAACAATCCAACCTTCATCCACAGGCATTCAGGCAATTAATCAAATAAGCACATAACCTCATGGTAAAGCATGCTGACATGGTAGCACTCACACACGTGCAAGGATGCTAAAACATAAATGCTTACCGAGTACTCCGAGCCAAAACAAAGAACATGTTAGCAATCATGCATGATCCAAGTCCATGTTAAGTGGCTAATGCAACGCATACAGAATGTCGCTAGAATAGGCTCGGCTAATCCTAGGATGGCATGTGGAATGCAACAAGTAGCACGTATTCAAGTTAGATTTCGAATACTATGCTGTTAGCATGATGCGCCAAGCCCGGTGCATGCAATACTGATGAATGATGCACGCATGCATAGCATAAGGATGCTAAATTAAACATGTCCTAATACTAACCATCAAAAGCAGGTAAGTAAAAGGGAGAAAGAAGTGGGGGTTGGAAGACATGCACACACGCACCCACACTTATTACAAATACGCCCTCACTCGGAGGGACCGAAAGAATAATACAGATTTAACTAACCTACAAGCTAATTAAATATTACAGACCAATTAAACTAGTTAAGCAAATTAACTAATCTAACAAAACAGTAAACAGCCTCGGGAAGAGGGCCCAATTCAATACGTACTCGGCTCCGCTCGGAAGTCCACTACCATGCACAAGTTGCCTCTGTCCACACTGTTTTCCTTCTCTGATTATTGCAAAATTCCCAAGGTGCACTTTATGAACCCTGTGGGATACCACCGGCCAAGGGAAGTGTTCACTGGCCAAAGGAAATGATCACCGGCCATTGGTTAAGCTATCGGCCACCAATTGTTGGTCGGTCGGCACTAAATATGGCCGGCCGGCCAAATCTTCCTGCAGAAACCTGTTTTGACAGCAACAGAGGGCAAAACACGGCATGGCAATGCATTTCAAGCAAATGTGTGCATAACCACACCCCTTATCATGTTTATGACTCAAAGGGGTATGGTCCTTGATTCTCGGACCACCAATCGCGCATTTCGATGCGTGATGGCCCAAGAAGCCAAGTTGTGCATTTTGATTTCAAATGTAATGCAAACCAAACAAACAAATGGGCTCAACCTCTATCATAATCAATTCAAGAGGCAAAGCATGCATGCCAAATGCAACCTAAGCATATGAACTAAGTATGCAACATGGCAATGCAAACAAGCAAGCAATCAACAAGTATGCAAGCTAGTGGACATGCAAGACATGATGCAATCAAAGCATGCAAAGTGTAAGACATGCAGCAACATGTAAAGAGTGGACTTAAACTAATTTGGGCAGCTCTATAGTAAGCCCAAAACAGTGGCCAACATGCTCAAGAATGAAGGCAAAATGACATGCAAACATGCATGCACACAAGGACCAACACTTAGGCATATAGAAACAACTCTCAAGCACACTTAAGAGGATGCAAACATGGACAAATGGCATGCATAGAAAGCTCTGAAAATCATGTTACAAAGGTGCCAAACCAAGTAAACAAGACAAGCTAAACATGCAACCAAGCCCAAGAACTTAAACCATGGCCATATGACATATGAAGCAAATGACCAAAATGAACTAAAACAATCCTAAATCATGCAAAAGTAAGCCCCAAAAACCACTTAGATGGCATCTAAATGATCT
>JAPPVO010002671.1:0-17134 GCA_030407325.1 Camellia japonica | reverse complement strand
GCATTACAAAAGGAGGGGTCGTAGCCCGGTTACAAACTCCTTTGGTAAACAGAAGAAAAATCATGCAAAGAGGTCATTTAAATCGGCGTCCAAATCAACCCTGGCTTCACCTAAAGATAGCTCGATCGTGGCAAGCACACTTTGGTTGAGCTCGGTCGAAGGCACCGCATCAGACACAGCAGGCAAAGGTGGGATGGAGACCATAGGAGTTGGAGAGTTGGACTGGCGACCGAGCTGGGCGTTATTATCAGGCTCTTGGGTTACATCCTCTTCCTCAGTATTGAAGAAATTTTTGCTGAATGGCATTTGCATACTCCACCATGGAGCTCGGTATAAAATATGGAGGAGGGTTTAGGAAGACCTCGATCTCTTGGCTATGACCGAGTTGCGCACAGCTGCTTCCCCCACACTTGACGAAGAGGTCTTTGGCGGCCTCACATTGCAGGATATAGCTCGCGCAGTATCTCGGTTGAGCGTGCAAAGGTGTGCCTGGCCAACCTAGTCAATTTGCAAAGTAAAAAGGAAAAGTATTAAGCACGGATCGTTGGACCGTGCTAAAAGAAACAAAGGTGAAATAAATGGAGTCCTCGCTCGGCTAAGTGGAACGAAGGATTCGTAGCCCGGTTGAAGCTTATTGTGCAGCATTCTTAGTTCGGTTTTGACTAAGTCAGGGAGCTGGTTTAGCCCGGTAAAAGGCCACAGTTTAGCTCGGTTGAGAGGCTAAAGTTTAGCTCGGCTGGAAACAAGTAATCCCAAATCATGCATGGCAGATGGAATTAAGGGGCAATTGAGAGGGTAATTTATATCTAAATTGGGCCGAGCTAAGGAGGAGACTTCCTTGGAAATTAGGCCACGTAATGGACCGAGGTAAGGATAGATTTACTTCGGTCCAAGAACTAAACGAATATGGGCCGTGGTAGAAAAGACTAGCAAGTGGGCCACGGTCAAAGTGTTAGTTCGGTCCAAGTGTGGAAGGGACTTTTTCAAGTGTTACCTCGGTCCAAACGTGATTATAAGTTACCAATCGGAGTAGAGATAGTTATCTCGGCCATGGCACTCGGAGCCGAGGTAATGGCTTCTCTTGGTGGGCTTCGCTTTGGATAGCGCGGTAGAAGCTTACTCCGGTTAGCCCGGTCCAAGAGAGCGTTGAAGTTACTCCGGTCCGCAAGAGGTGTAAAGTTACTCCGGTCCGCAAGAAGTGTAAAGTTACTCCGGTCCAGGAGAAGATTGAAGTTACTGGTCTAAAGTTGCTTTGGAGTTAGACCGGTCTTAGAGTTTAACCGGTCTTGACATGTTAGTTTGGTCTAACCACACCATGAGTTGTACATGAGAAGCCGAAGTAAGACTAGTAGAAGAAAGAGCCGAATTAAGGATAGTTCGGCCCATTCTGCGACTAGGCATAGTCGTGTTTACTTCGGTCATATGGTAGTTCGGCCATGGTGAAACCATCTCACTTGGTTTAAGCAATGAGGGGGGTGTTGAAAGATAAGCATTATCCTTTAAGAGTATGAGTCCTAGTAGGACTCTGCATGGAGAAGTAAAAGTCCTACTAGGATTGTGCCACACGGAACCTATAAAAGCTCACAAACATCACCTATGGAGAGGTAACACAACTTTGTTTTCTGAATACACAGAGCTTTTGTCTATTTGTCAAGCTTACTGACTTAGGCATCGAAGAGGTTTTCGGCACACACCCGCCGGCTAGCTCACGTGTATATTTTCAGGTAGTTGAACGACGTCGTACGGAGGAGCGCAGACTTGGTCAACAGGATTATACGAGAAGGTGTATTTCTTTCCTGTACAGTAAATAATAATAATAATAATAATAATAATAATTAATTAATTAATTAAAATATTCAAAAAAATCTAAGAATTAATAAATAAATAAAAAATACAGATTGAAACAGTGAAGAGCTAGTACCAACCAAACTCAGGCCCCATGGGTGGCCAGTCTCTGTTTGTTTGTTAGGGTTGGGTTGGGTTGGGTTGGGTTGGGTTGGATGGAGGCACACAAATTGTATTTTGAATTTGACAAAATGAGATAAAGATTGTGGCTCTGCTTAGATCACCATCCATGGCAACATGTACAATCTTCCCACATGGCTCCAAGTATATATGTAGTCTAACACCCCCCTCCTTTTTCTTTTTCTTTTTTTTTTTTCTTTTCTTTTTGTTGTTAAAACCTCGTTTGTGTTGTGTTTGGATTATAAATTTTAATCATAAATTTTGATAAAAATTTAAAAATAAAAATAAAAATGAAGAAATATTTAATTATATTTTATTGACATCTCCATCACATTTTTTTTTTTCTGTCTAAATTTTAATTCAAATCTATAATCTAAATACAGTCTTATTGTCAACTAATTTAGTGGGGTTAACCAACACACTGTAGCTAAGTTGGCCAACTCGATTGGGAAGTCCGAGATATTCAGCAATAAGAAGAAGAAAAATGAAGATGAGATCTTAAGCAATGTTATACATAATTCAATTTATTACCTATTCTTTTTTATTCCTAAACACAAAACTGTAAAGTCTACATTAATAAATGAATATGATACACGGAAAAAGCAGCAGACCCCACTGGGGTGTGATTGGGTCAAAATTATTATTATTATTATTATTTTTTAATCTTGATCTGGCAGCTCCCCACGTGGAGGTGGGGTGCTGGGGGTCACCCCCACTGGGGTCCCCAGCATTGACATACTTACTTGTAGGGTTGTATAAAATATCGCCTCCACTAAAATTGTATTGATCTGTATCGCTTTATCCTCTAACCGTAAATTAAATTTTAAAATTTATAATTTGCCTTCGAAATCCCACTATGCTATAGTTAAAACATATATATTTTTTAACTTTTAATAAAATATCAAAGTAAAAAAAAATGAGTGTGAGAGATATTTAAGATGTGAAATTTATTATAAATTAATAGTTATATATATAAAACATATTATGTAAAATTAGTTTGTATTGTATATATATGAAAAATATTATGCAAATTAGAGTTATATATTATGCAAATGTTTGATAATTGGTTAGAATATTCTTCTATCCACAAATCTGTCCAAAATTACCAAAACCATAATTTGTCAATCCGTTATTCGATTTGTAATTTTACTCTTAAACTATTTGAATCGTACCACGCACACCCCTATTCACTTGTATTTAGTAAAGAGAAAGGAAAACAGAAATTAAATTTAATAAAGCATCTTTCTAAGATATTTTCACCTTGGTCATGGGTCAATCTCCGATAGCCCTATTCCTTCCCCCGCTAACTCGCTAACTCTTGTACTTCCAAGAGCAAAAAAAAAAAAAAAAAAAAAAAGAAGAAAAAAGAGCTTTATAAGAGAGAGAAAAGGAGAGAGAAAATGATTGATAGAATTTTTTTTGAATATTTTGTTATTTTTTCGATGAATCATTTTTTTAAAAATGATGAAAATTATAAAAACAATTATTTAAATTTTACTTGTCATTTGTGTTACTCAAGGCTGAATAATCTAAGCAATATTTAATTTAAAAATATTGGATATTTTTAAAATTTGGCTATTATTATTATTATTTCTGAATAAATAAAAATGTTAAAAATATTCATGGATTCCTCTCCACTGAATGACCTCAACAAAAACAAAAGGGAAAAAGAAAAAGTAAAAGTAAAAAGGGTTTTATTCTACTTAGGAGCTCCATTGATAAAAGATTATTGTCAAAAGGAATTCCCCTTTGAATTTTGGGTGAAGATTTAGGCCAAGTTTGGGAAGACTAAAGTTTGGGTACTCCCAAATAATTTAAAAAGTTAAAAAGTTATTCAAAAAGTTAAAAGTTAACACTATTCACCAAAAGTTAACAATTACGGCTGCACAATTCCCAATTCAAATTTTCCTCTAAAAAACCAATTTTCAGAATTTTTTATTACACATTTTTTCATAAAAAGTCAAAAAGTTAACCCAAACATCCATATTTTCAACCTCACTTTTTTTGTCCGAAAAGACAAAAAGTACACTTATTTAGTCTTCCCAAACTTGGCCTAAATAAGTGTACTTTTTTACTTTTTATGAAATATGGGTTGGATTTGGGTTGGGTTTGAAGTGATGTGTTAGAGAGGTGATGTGACTTAAATAAGATGATGTGACTTAAATAGGATAGTGACTTTTTGAATTTTTTTGAGAATGCCAAACTTGACCTTAATTGGTTTAGAGAGATATCACTATTAACATGTTGGGGGGAATAAACAGTCATGGTATGCTATGCTATGGACCACTGATATTTTAGAATGTGTAGGGTAAGCTATAAGTCCATTTCTAATAGATTCTCCAAATGAGATTGTGAAAATGATTTGGAAACAAAATTCAGAATTTAAAATGATATATGTTAAATTATGACAATACTAGATTGAGGTTAATAAGTGTTTTGATTAAAAATGAAAACATAATAAAAAAACTTACTTCATTTTATATTAAATTTTATTAATGTATCGTTACTCTACGCAAATCAATCAATTATTCTTTATGTTTTGTAATTATATTTATAACCAGCTTTTTGAAGGAGTAGACATTTTCTATACTGTGGATCTCTTTGGCTATATTTAACAATAATTTTAATCACCATAAAATTTAATCAGAATTTTACAATTAAAATGAAGTGTAGGGTGTGTATGTTTAAATTTAGTGTGTTGTAGGCCATATATAAGATAAATCTTTCCTACAAATTTTAATTTTAGGTAAAATCCTTCATAATATTTTGAAGTATGTAGCATAAAATTTATTATATTTTTCAAAATTTTAAGAGTGATTAGTGTAATTTATCTAAAAATTAAGTATTCATCTATAAAAATAAAAATAAAAATAAAAAAGTTACTAGTTAAAATAAATAGATATTATATGTATATATATCGTGTGTATTTTTACTAGCTAAGCAATAATCTACTACTATTTTAATTTTAAAATTCTGAAAGGCATATATTGTTTTCTACTTTTTTCGTATTTCAAAAATATTCTCTCAAACTTATTAAATATCATACAATAATTTACATCTATCAAATAACCAAACACCTTCTAGAATTCAAATACTTTCAAACATCAAACACCTTCAAATATCATAATATGATTATTTTTTTAATAATTCCACTACTTTTCTTCTATTTCGAAAATATCCTCTTTATAATTGGATCTGGAATTCAAACACCTTCAAACATCATAATATGATTATTTTTTTAATAATTATATTATTTTTCTACTTTTCTTCTATTCCAAAAATACTCTCTTTATAATTGGATTTGAGTGAAACGGCAAACATGAAGTATTGCCACATTTGAATGAAAAAGCATGTACAAATCACTGCTTCCATCTATCTACTACTATAACAAGAGTGTGACTTATCTGTAGTTTATCAAAAAATTAGACTGTCCAGTATTGTAAATGAGATGATGCCACTTCATCATTTTGTTTATTCAACGGTTCAGATTATATTAAAGAAAAAAGGTAATGGTTTTGTCTCTTGTAAGCATCATGTTCGGCGACGTCTGTTTCCACAATTGCACTTTTTTCGTCCACTCATGGCCAGCGCAGCATCGTTCTTGCCATAGATCCATTCCTTACCCATTTCACCACATAAAAAAAAAAAAAAAAAAAAAAACACCTTTGTTGAATATGAATAGAGAAATAATTGAAGGTATGAATGGTTGCACCATGGGTTGCAAATTAGCTAGTAAGGGTTTGCTAATACTTGAAAAGATTAGCTAGAATATGGCGGTCATGATGTGCATCAGAAGTTGTTGAAAGAAATTGTATCAACTGGTTACCTCGGACAATGGTCGGAGTTCAGATCTTAAGTGAATGTGAGATGTCTTGATGAGCTTCGACGGATGGAGATGACACGGTTGTGAGTGAGCAGAGAGGAATTTGTGCAAGAGAGGAAGGTGATTTATCAACGGTGAGGGGTTGTCAAGAGGTTTAGAGGTAATGGTATCGACATCGTCATCCGATTCAAGAGCTGTTAAGGCAAGTACCACATCGCCACCAAAGAGCAATACCTCCTCAGCGTGATTGGTCAGAGAGTTTCTCAAACGCTCCCCAAAAAATTAGATTCGAGGTGAGTTTTAAGTTCGCTTGAAATCACAGTACGGTAACTACCTTCGCAAAAAACATTCATTTATTCAAAAAGTGAATAAGAAATTAGACTCTCAAATTTGATCATTTACAAATATATAATTTATTCTATAATCATATAGAAATTCAAAATTTGAATTTATTTACAATTACCAAAATGATTGAAAACTTTTTCTTTATTTATTTATTTGTTATATTTATTATTATTTTTTTATAAAAAAAAATAGTTTATTGTTGGAGTTTGAAACCAAATAGTGTTTTGTTAATACATTATTTTCAATTGAATAGGTCTCGGTTTATATCTCCTATCAAATTGATCCAAAAAAACATGGTCACTATATATATATAATCTATACTATATATTAAGAAAAATGAGGTTTTCAACCAAAAGCCTTGTGAGAGCTCTAATTCTTCATAGCAAAATTTTAAATTCTTTACAATTAAAAATAAATTTTAAAACGGTATGTTGTATCCATCAATTAGTGTACTAATTAGTGTACCAACACTAATTATGACATTATTATTGACCCCACTCATTATACAAATTACAAATATTAAAAACCTTTTAAATAATGTCACATCATTAATTAGTACACTAGTTAGTACACTAATTAGTGCATATAGTATTATTCATTTTAAAAATGCTAATGGCTAATTCATTATATCAACAAATTTTAAAAAATATAAATAATTCCATAATTCATGATTTTCAAAAAGGAAAGATAAATAAAGGGGAAAAAAAAACTTTCCTAATCTCACTAATCTTCCTAAATGTTATTGGCTCTCAATCAATAATTAAAATAAAAAAAATAAAAAATTCTAAGACATGATTTACGAATTTGAAAAGGAAAGTTATTTTAAGGTAGCGTTTGGTAGAATTTTTTAAATATGATTTGAGAATAAAGTTATATTTTGAGTTTGTAAGTTTTGAAATTATAATTTGAGTGTGAAAAATTTGTTTGATTGTGAGTTTTGAATTGAGTTTGAAATAAATGATGTGACATATGATATTTAATTCAAAATCTTACAATTCATAATCAAACATGCAATCCAAAATCCTATTCAAAGCTCATAAAAAAATTTAAAAATTATGGAAATATTTTTTATTTAAAATATAAAAATAACATGTGCAAAAAAAAAAAAAAAACTGAACACTATTCCGGTTAGGGGTGTAAATCTATCCCAGCCCGCCCATGTCGGACCTCGCGGGCTCCTACCAAAATTCGGGCCAGGGCAGGGCGGGGCGGCCCACGGGGCAAAAAATAGGCCCAGGCCTAGGCCTGGGTATTCGGGCCTTGGGTGGGCCGGTGTGTCTAGGCCAAACATCGGGCTTGGGCCCGCACTGGGCCTTGGGTGAGCCGGGCCTTAAGCGGGCCGATGGGCTGGGCCACGAGTTGAGCTAGGCTTCAAAATGATAGCATAGGCCCAGGGGCTCGGGCTGGGCTCAGGCCCGAATCCAAACAGGCCTAAACAGGCCGGGTCCACCCCAGGCAGCTGGCGGATTTCAGACTGCCCACGAGCCGCGGACCATTTTTACACTCCTAGTTTCGATCAACCGACCAGACGCCTAGGGAGGCGTCCGGGAGGACGACCAGATTAGCCAATTTTTCCCGCCTAGAAAGAAGTTTTTAAAAGTAGATGTGAAATTATAATTTAAAAATTCAAAACAAATACCACACTCAAATCAATGAATGGAAATGTATTTGGAAAGTTTCCCAAATGTAAGTTTATATTTACTATTTAATGGCTTCAAATGCTTCATCATTCCAAGGCATGATTTACTATTTAATGACTTCAAATACAAGGCATGATTTACTATTTAATGACTTCAAATACGTCAATACTTTGAAAAGGTTTCAATTAAAATATTTCCAAATGTAAGTTTATGTTTCTTCCAAAATAAAAAATAAAATAAAATCCCTGTCTAATCTCTAACTGCTTTTTCAAAAAGATTTATCTCTAATATCTGATATCTCCCATGTTTATTTGTATTGTGCAATCAATAGTTATTTTCATATGTAAAAGCTTATTGCATATTTATTTGGTGTTGGTGCATTTTTATAAAATAATTCCCTAACTTCTTTTCTCTCATGAATAATGCCATATGTATTATTAGTGTACTAATTAATGTACTAATTGATGATGTGATATAATTTAAGATATTTTTGGTATTTATAATTTGTATAATGAGTATGGTTAATAATAATATCATAACTAGTGTTGGTACATTAATTAGTATACTAATTGGTACATATAACACCATTATTCTCTCATAATTTAATGGTTTCAAGTACCCGTCCATTAAGAGCGTAATTGTGGATGATGTCGATAATAGAAAGAATTGCATGCCTATTTACTATATGACCATTAACAACCTTTTAGTGTAAGTTTCTACTTCTTTAAGAGGATTTATGCATTTTGATTTTACAACTTCCATGATTTCATATCTTAAAAAGTTTCTCTCCCATTTGGGTAGAGGATTTGATTTTATCTTTGTAAATTTTATATTTCTATCTCTTGTTTGGTTTTTCACTTTTTCCTTTAATATCTCAATATTTTGACATTTTAAATGATCCATAGAAGTCCTATTCTATTTGAGCAGACGACAAAAAAAAATAAAATAAAATTAATATATATATATAAAGAAATTTTATTGCAAAATAAAAATTAAACAAATATGTTGTAGAGTGTTTTTGAAAAAATAAAAGAGATAGGTTAAAAATTTAATAAATTTGAAGGATATACATAATTTAGAGGGGCAATTGAAGGATATTTTCAAAACCATAGACTTAAATGTAATTTAAAAAAGTTGAATTGGCTCCGCCATTGATATGTTTTTATTTTTTATTTAAGATAAGGAAATTCAAGAATAAACGGTAGACACGTACTACACATAAAATTTTAAAACTTAACCAAAAAAAAAAGAAAAAAAAAAAAGGATTTATTGTATATGTAGACAACAATTCAACAATCATAAATAAATAAACAAATACAAAAAGTTATAAATGAGTGATCGCAAAACATAGGTTTTTTTTTTGGTTGGTGTTGTGTTCATGGGCAATTGAAATGTAATAAGTATAGTACATAATTGAATGCATGAAACTTTTGACATTGCATGTAATATTTTATATCATATACAATTGTATTATATAAGTGCATTATGAATATGTTTTTAATCTAATCATAGATTGAGGCGGAGAAATCATATTAAAAACTTTACATATAATAATTTATTAATATCATGCATGAATTTTGTATAAAGTGAGATTTATTATGTGTCGTTTGGGAAGTGGGTTGGCTTTTTGACTTTTTGATTTTTTTGGCTATTTTAGCCTGGGTTAAAAAACTTAGTTTGGAAAGGACTTTTTGATTTTTTGGCTTTTTTGACTTTTTTTGTGAAAGAAAAGTGTAATGATTATGGATTGGATGTGATGTTTTGTTTGTTGTGGCTAAAATAGCCTATTTTATTTTTTGTGATTAAAATAGCCCCAAACCTATCCAAACCCACTCGCCAAACCATGCCTAGAGAGAGAGAATGGCTTGAAAATTGCGAGGTTAATGAAGAGAACGGCTTGAAAAATATATTCATGTAGGCAAAAGAGAGAGAGAGAAGACAAAGACAAAGGGTACTTGGTTATTGACAAATGTAATTTGTTTTATTATTGAATGAATTCTAACATAAGGCAAATTAAAATTATAAAATTCTAAGGACAGAATGTGTTTATGTTTTAATGCTAAGTGCAATTTCTACAATTTACATTATTGTTTGTCTTGAATTTTACCAGTTGCTTTATAACATGTTTTTATTATTTAATATGAAGAACACACTATCAATAGTAGTACCAAATAAATAAAATAAAACTCTTTAAATATAATAGAGATGAAAATAATTTAAATTTGCTTGATTATAAGTAGTGTTTTCTCCACATTTTAATTTTTTTTATTTACTTTTAAATTATTTATTTACAACCATGTATAGCACGGGTATTATGCTGGTAATAATATAATCTAAAACGGTTTAAATTTAACACTGGTTACCAGTTACAATTGGCATGTTTTTATTTATCCAGAAAAAATACAGAGTTTGATATATAAATAGACTCTATCTTCAAAACAAATTATTTTTACTCTCTCTGTCATTTGATACGGTTGCATAAAAAAAATTATTATTTTCTATTTTCTATTCGAATATACATATTACTCACAATAATAAAGAGATAAATCAAATGATGGACAAATATCATTTACCAGAACTTAATGGTGTAAAAGTAAATCCATTACATCAATTCTTTGATAAATTTTAACATATAATTACTTATGATTCATATAAAAGATTTTGATAATGTAAATTGACAGTGAAATTGAATATACTCATAACAATGAGTCTTTAAATATTAAGAAATTATTTATGCAATTTCTATATGAATCGAAACATTAAGGTAAAATTCACTTTCTTACAAAATGAATTTCAAATATTTTCTACATGAATCGTGAATGATTCTTATGAATAATTTTATCTTTCTCATAATGCAAGATGCTCACTGCATAAGAAACCAAACCTAAAAATTCTTTATTTGTTTTTTTTTTTCTTTTTTTCTTTTGTCCTTCTTTTTGATAACATTATTTATTTAAGAACTTATTTATTGTAATTTTAAAGTTTATATATGTTATATTTTGTTTATGATTTTGTTAAATTGTCTATACAATATACTTACAAAGGGGTGCATTATTTAGTATGTTCATTCTATTCGAAAGTTTGTTCTCTATATTGGCCCTGTTTAGTAGGGCTTATTTCCAACTTATTTCAGCTTTTAGCTTAATTTAAGCTATCTTGATGTGTTTGGTTTAGCTTAACAATATAACTTATAGCTTTTTGTAAGTAAAAAATCAACTTATTCTTTGAGTGGGAGAGGAGAAGCTTAATTTATAAGTCAAAAATCAGTTTATGTTCACAGTTATAAGTTATAAGCTGTTAAGTTATAAGCTACAATCACTTTCTCACAGCTCTACCAAACGGGGCCATTATAAAGACAATTACACGTAATAAAGACTTTTAAAAACTAATTACATTACATTATATGAGATCATATGAAAATCAAGTGTAACACACGTGCACTCCACTAATAATAATAGGCAAGTGATGCCCAATGAAAAAAAAGATGAAATTACCAATGTATTATCTCTCACTTATATTAAGAGTTTATTATTAATTTTAATTTTAATTTTTATAATATGATATATCATCTCTCACTTATATTAAGAGCTAAGGATATGATTCGTTCAAACTAACCGAACCAAACTGATCTGTCGCATTTTTGATGGATATATGATGATGAACGCACGGTTATGGATTGATTTTTTTCAATCCGCCTAGTTTTGGACAAATGGTGGATTTGAAGTTCATTTGGCCGTAACTGAATCGCCAAACCGCGAGCACTCTTAGTAATTTGTAAGACTTTATATTTTCAATTTGTTTAGATATTCTATTTGTATTTTCAATTGAAAAAGAGTTTAAATATTTTGTTGAAAAAGAGTTTTCAATTTGAATATATTTTTTGAATTGAAAAAAATAAATGTATTATTTATCTATATTTTTTAGTTTTTAAATCTAACTCTAAAAATAATAAATAAAAAAGATGAGATATGCTAGTTGATTTTTGTTTTCAAAAACAGATATAGATGTAACAATACAGATGCATTCGATCTCTATTATTGCTCTGTTCATGGTTTTGGTGGTTTTTATATTTTAAGAACCACATATTGTAATACTTTATATGAATGAGACATGCTGTGATTGTAATATGTGGATGAAACATGCAGTGATTATAATATTGGGCAAATTACACAAATAGTCCCTATAGTTTGGGGCTTGTGTCACTTTGGTTCCTGACTTTTTAATTGTGACACATTTGACTCTGAATTTTGAATCTTGTTCCAAATAAGGACAATTGAAGATATCATTAAATTTTTTAAGGGTAAAATTGTCAATTTGATAAAATATAAACTAATTTGACAAAAATAAATGTCAAACAAATATTTTTGAATTTTTAAAAATTATTTCTATCCACTAAAAATAAAATTATGTAAAATTGATAAATCTTTTAGACATTTATTTATTTTTTACCAAATTAATTTTTATTATGTATTTGGATGATGATCATGTAAAATTAATTTAAAAAAATTAATCATGTAATTTTTATTAATTTTTATTAATTTTATCATTGGTGGATAAAAATAATTTTTAAAAAATTAAAAATATTTTTTTGACATTTATTTTTGTCAAATTAGTTTATATTTTATCAAATTGATGATTTTACCCTTGAAAAATCTAATGATATTTTCAATTATCCATATTTGGAACAAGATTCAAAATTCAGGGTCAAATGTGTCACAATTGAAAAGTCAGGGATTAAAGTGACACAAGTCTCAAACTATAGGAACTATTAGTGTAATTAACCTTATAATATTCTAAAATTTTAAACTCTCTCTTTGGATAGGCATGCAGTGATTGCAATATTTTTTTAAGTCATTGACTGTAATGTTTTTTTTTTTTTTTTTTTGAGGAAATGCACAAGTTGAATTATGTTGAAAAATATAAAATTTTAAACGGCCAAACTGATTCGTATCCATCGGACAACCAGCTCAATCCACATCTGCTGGATTAGCGGACAGATGGAGATTGATTTTCTCTAATCCTTTAATCTGACAGACGGATAGCGGATTGAAAGTTTCGTAGCCACAACCGACCCGCATCCACTCGTAGTTCTCTCCAACCAAACAATAGAGTATTTTGTGGATTCACCTCAATAATTTAAATTATTAACCATGCAAAATTTATCAAAAAGATCATCTATGTAAAATGCAAGTTATAATCATACTAGTATTCACATAATTGAATTACAAAAAAAGAAAAAAATAATAATAGTAATCTATTTTATTTTTATCATACCTTCCATCTTTTTTTTCTTTTTGATTGATTTTATGATTCAATCAAGTAAATACATATATCTAATAAACTAAACTTTTTTACATGAATTCAGCTTTACATATTTATAATCTATAAATATCTATCATTTTTAAAATTACAAAATTAATTTATCCTTATCCCGCATCATCTTATCTCGTCCCACCCCTTGTCATATCTATTAGCTTTACTCATTAAGAAAAATAATTAATTGTAACTTACAAGATTCATTATACCCAGGTGTGAAAATGCAATAAGTGAATTTAAGATGATATTTAAACCACACATTCAATTCACAGCATATGATTCTCTGTAATCTCACCACTCACTGGTCCCTCTTGCTTTTCTACCTTTTTCTCTCTCCCTTTTTCCCAACCTTTGTCTCTTCATTCTCTCCTTTCACTCTCTCTCAAAAATAAAAAAATAAAAAAAAACTTTCTTTCTCTTGATGAACCCAAAAAAAAAACCATTAAAAAACCACACTCTTCTTTTTTTTTGAACCAAAAAAACCACACTCTTCACTGCCTTCTCTTTAGCTTCAAACCCATTCTCTGCACAAGAATTAGGGTTTCATGTGATGTGGAGTGCTTGAATCTTTACTCCTGAACTTTTCTCACACTTTCTCCAGAAAATGAGAGCAATGGGAAAGAATGTGCTGGTGTTGGCCCTCACCCTTGTGGTCTTGTTTGGTGGTTTCTCATCAGCTCAAGCCACTTCTCCTGCAAGTGAGTACACACCCACATAGATATATGCATTCAATTTGATCTGTTTCAACTTTTGAGCTTTCAATTGTTCTCTGATGGGTACACAATGCATATATATATATATATACTCATTTTTTGCAGAGATTGTTAGTGGGTTTCTCTCAAGTGTTGCCTCTGTTCTGATGAAATGGTTGTGGTCACTCAAAGCTACAGCTACCACCAAAACAGGTATAGATCTCTGATGATACTCTGCTACAACCAACATTGGCTTTTATTTTTTGATAGTTTGTTGATTTGCTGATTTTAATCTGGAATGGTGGGGTTTGTGTGATTTTTGATGTTCAGCAATTACTGGCCGTCCGATGATGAAGTTTGAGAGTGGGTATATTGTTGAGACTGTGTTTGATGGAAGTAAGCTTGGGATCGAGCCATACACTGTGGAGGTGTTGCCCAGTGGAGAGCTCTTGGTTCTGGACTCTGCTAACAGTAATCTCTACAAGATCTCTTCCCCTTTGTCTCAATGTAAGTGGGTTTTGTTGAAATTTTACTGGGTTGGTCTTATTTTGTTGAATTTTGTCTTAATTTCTTGAACTATTTCCTTAATTTTGATTTTTTATATTAATTTTTCTTGTTTTAGTACATTGGTAGTTGTCAGGATTTTAGTGGGTTTTGGTTTGTTTGTGGAAAATCATAGCATCAGATTCTAAAAATGAGTTGTTTGTTTGGAGATTTGCATATTTGGGCTTGATATTGTTATGACCTCTTGTCTTATGTATATCCTTTTAATAAGTGAAAGCTCAGCTCATCATTATTAACTAGTACACTTTGGACATCTCAGATTTGCTTTTGTTAGTACTAGAATTTTCCACTTTGTTTATTACATTGAACCTTTTGATTTATTTTCTTAGGCATTTCACTTTTTGGCTCTTTTTCTTTTCTTTTTTTTGTTCATTTCTGATAATTTTCTTTTTTTATGGAGCTATGTATGATCACAGTTGAGCTTCTGCACCAAGTTCACATTCAAATTCAATGTTGATGCAATTTACTATATTTCTTTCATACTTTATTGGAATTGGCATCTCAGAGGTTAAATATGCCCTTTTGCCAAATTGCATTGTCTCTTCTACATGGAAGCTTGAATTGAAGCTTGAACTGTCCCTAGTCTAGCTCATGCTGATATGCACCACAACAAAATTCCATTTCCATGTCATTGTTATGGTCTATTTGAGTCTTATACTGAAGATCTCTCTGTCAAATTAAATTTTTGATAAAATTGCTCGAGAGCTGCAGATAGCCGACCGAGGCTGGTTGCTGGATCTGCTGAAGGATACTCTGGACATATAGATGGGAAAGCTAGGGAGGCAAGGATGAACCACCCAAAGGGACTCGCAGTGGATGACAGAGGGAACATTTATATTGCTGATACTATGAATATGGCTATCAGGAAAATAGGTGATGCAGGTAAATCATAAATGCAACTCATGTTTGTTTGATCATTCCCACCGGTCGGAGTTTATTTTATTTATTTTTCTCTCTCTACCAGCATTGTCTTATAAAAATATTTGGAGATAATCATGTTCCTTTCATTCTCCATTGTTCATCTCTTTCTATTTTACATGTATTCGGATAGGGGTGTCAGGTGCGGGTATATGTCTAAGTGTTCAACTAGTTGTCAATTTAAGGACACTAATACATGACTAGATTTCATATTTTTTAAATATTCCTCTTGTATTTTAATGGTAAAATATGTATACAAACTAAAAAATAGCATTTCACATATAACATGGAAGTTTTATGCATAGCTATATAATAAATTTTATACGTAACATATTTGTTGGTTGTATATCCAGCAAGGCATATTAGACACATCCCAATCTTTTATCCTAAGTGTAAGTGTTTGATGCGGGAGCACTTCACAAATTTAGAAGAGTCCATGTAACAGTGCATTTCTTAATGGCGCTGATACTGTCCTTTGTGGCTATCATTGTCGTATTTCTAGTAAAAGTAGTAAGAACTTTTTTGATGACCTTACCTTTTGTTGTCCCTGAGAGTTTGAATCGATCATGTGAAACCTCAGAAATAGTAGACTTCAAATGCCAAAGCGGTCCATTTTTCTTTGTGCAGGGATTACAACAATAGCAGGAGGCAAATGGGGTCGTGGAGGGGGGCATGTAGATGGACCGAGTGAAGATGCAAAGTTTTCAAATGATTTTGATGTGGTTTACATTGGAAGTAGTTGCTCCCTCCTTGTCATAGACAGAGGAAACCAGGCAATCCGGGAGATTCAACTGCATTTTGATGATTGTGCTTACCAATATGGAAGTGGTTTCCCTCTTGGTAAAATTACCGCACCAAGTTTATAATTTTATTTTTATTAAATTACAGTTTTACAAGATGTTAAACCTCACTGCAGGAATCGCAGTGCTTGTGGCAGCTGGCTTCTTCGGTTACATGCTGGCATTGCTGCAACGAAGGGTTGGTACCATAGTGTCTCCCCCAAGTGTGAGTTATAAATCCAGTCTCATTTTGATAGTTCTAGTTCCACACTAAAGTATATCCGAGGAAAGTTCTACAACTTCTTACTCATATTCGTATTGAAGGAAAACCTTTATAAAACTGAGGGTACCAAAATTATTTGTTTACGGTGAGAACTTCACTTTCTAGAACACATGTACTCCCCTAGTTATCCTAAATTATGCATTAACTCAGTTATTATTACCATCTTTTGCATGAGGTCAGCATTGCATGGACTCTTCTATTCCTTCTAGTGCACTTGTGTCGACCGGATATGACAAGGGTAAGGGTGTGGAATTTTGTGTCAGACACCAGCACCCAAATTAATCTAATTTTTACAATGTTTGAAGAAGAAGAATCTTAGATTTGGTAGTAAAAAATCCTTCTATGGTTGAGAGATAGAAATTCTCTTTTCCCCCCAAGTCCCATATAATTTCAATTATATTCCTAATAATTTACAACGTCTTTCATTAGAATATCTTTAAATATTTCAAATGTCTTATGTACCCAATATCCAAATTTGGATACATATCACAATATCCAAATATTAAGGTTTCATGTTTGGACTCACACCTGCACTTGATACTTGCACCAGAGTTCATGTAACATAGCATAGTGTCTAGATGGACTTTTTTGCTTCCCTAAAAGCACAACCTTATGTTTCCTATGATCCATAAAAAATAACAACAATAAAATAAAACAAAATTCCTGTATCTTTTGCAGCAATATGACAGTAACACATTGTTTTCCTTCTATCTTTTGCTCCTGAAGGAGGATGAGAGAACACTAAAACAGAGCATTCCTCCAAGTCCATATCAGAAGTCTATGAAATCTTCAGTGAGGCCACCACTAAT